>JZRM01000282.1:0-67012 GCA_000963415.1 Blastocystis sp. subtype 6 | reverse complement strand
GAGGAGGAGGAAGAGAAGCCCAAGAAGAAGGCACCCGCGAAGAAGGCACCTGCGAAGAAGGCTGCACCGAAGGAGGAGGAAGAGGCAGAGGAGGCGGAGGAGCCTGCTGCGGAGGACGACTTCATGGACATGTTCAGTGCGATGCCCGCCTCGACACAAGCGCAGGATCAAGCTCCTGCCCAGAACTATGACTACGGTGCGAGCAACTCCTATGGAGGAATGGTGGATCTGAACAGCTTGGCGTTTGATGCTCCTCAGCAACAGCAGCAGCAGCCTCAGCAGCAACAACAACAGGCGTACGGATATGGAGGTTACGGATATGGAGCTCCTGCAAACTATGGCTACGGCTATGGCTATGGAAACCAGCAAGGTTTCAGTGGATATGGCTATTAATCGCGATTGCGATCTGTTTGTTTGCAATCAGTATTTTCTCTCCCAGTTGGATGACTTGATGTCTCGCGTCATTCTATTATACATTTACCTAATATGCTTTATTACTAATTATATTTGTATGCTATTACCGAGCTATTACGCTAGTGAGAAACCAAGTGTGAATATATGGGAGAATATTAGTTCCTCGTCGATCCCTAGGACTAGGCATCAAATTCCAGTTGTATACCTATCTAATCAACTGTTTTTTCCTACTAGTCCAGTGAGTGAAAGTCCAGACAAGAATAGTGGCGTTCTATTTACTCGTGACTTGCCTAGTTCGTTTTCCAGTAATCCTATTGTACTGTAGTGTTTGATCATTTCACGATTAGGTACCACAAACAAATCAGACTCTAAGACCAACTGGGATGCCTCTGGCTATACTAGACAGATTGAAAAAGCTTAGAAAAGGACAATGGGGAAGCTTAGTTAACCAGCAGAAAACAAGTGACTACATGCTAATGGACTCTCTTTTTGATGGGCATACAACAGATAATACTGTAGAATACCCTTTCGTAAATAGTGAAGCAATGGTTGAGTATTATCCTTGGAATGATGGCGTTAACTACACAGAATTATGTAGGTTAGTAAGGGCACGAGTTAGTAAGCCCGACACGTATTACATCATTTCAGGTAGTATAAATGGAGGAATTGGTCACAAATACCTCTCTATCTTTTATTCGTTAACATATGCAATTCTCCTGCGACGTCGTTTTTTGAGTAATCTTTTCCCTCCATTCTGACATGCAGTTCATATGCGAGAAAACTTTTGGAATGAAACAAATTCATGTTTGCACAATTTTCGTTATGAAGGAGGCTACAGGGGCCTTTTAGTGTGTAACAAGACTTCGCTCTGTTTTCTGAGGGACGATCAACAGGCTGTGGAAAACATGCCGAAGGCGAATATTTTGGTGATCGACTATCGAATGCCATCTGTGTTTTCGAACAAAAATCTTGAGAAAATGCGGAAATTGGGAATCATCGGAGCGAATCAGGGATGGCAGGAGTACAGAAAGCGAATCATGCGGCTATTGCTGAATCCATCTAGTAGCAATATCGAGCTGATTCAGAACGAGTGGAAGCGATTGAATGTCCCAAAAGTGAATGTTGCGATGCACGTGCGCTGCGGAGGCTTACTTGCAGATCATCCGGAGGTCACCGTTATGGTGTCACCAGAACAGTTAGAACAGATTCCCGGACAGATTCAGCAGATCATTGCACCCCAACATATTCCTCCATATAAGGCTCCCATTATATACTTGTCAACAGATTCTACAGAGGCGGAAAAGAGACTGAGGTCTGGGCTGCCCAACATGAAGTTGGTCACTGTAAAGTCATTTGAAAGAGATCATACAGTGTTTGCAGGCTCAGCTAGTTTGCGACGCGCGATCATGGATCTATTCTTACTTTGTAAATCAAATGTATTTCTGGGAACGCATGGCAGTGGGTTTAGTCAAGTTGCTGCAATGCTCTGTAAGTCTCCCAAAGTATTTGTAATATCTGTTAATAGGACACGTATTGTATAGTGTGTTTGTTCAACAAATAAACTAGTGTCCTCTCTTGGTTGAAGATGTCCGTTTCCTCCTTCACGTCAGCTATTCCTTCATTTCTTACTGTACTGCTTGTCTTTTGGGTGCTGGCTCCTCCTCCTCCAGTTCTTCCATTCCGTTTTCATTCCCGTCCATATCCCTTCTTTCGTTTATTCCAACCCCGCATCTCTACGTCAGCGTGCTCAGATACTGTGTGCTATCCTTCTCGTACTCGTCTTTGATGATCTGCAGCAAACTATCCGGATTCGCATTTGTCACATCCAACTGTTGTATGACGCTTTCCGCCAGTTGGCTTAGATGCTTCACCATCAGGTGCCACGAGGTGGAGCACCCCTTGTTCACGAACTGGGAGACTACGAATCAACTGCACGACGTGACATCAACGAGTTTCGCGCAAATGATTCGTGTTCAGCAACTGGAGACCCCCAGTCTCTTGCACGGAGGATTCGATGAACTTTACCATCATATCGAACTGCGCCGCGCCTGTCAGACTCTCTCCTGCGTCTTCCTCCTCCTTGTCGCCCGTTCCAGCAAACGAGGAAATTCGCTTGCGACGAAGATGCAACAGACTACTTGGATTGGCAATTTTCCTCACGAATTTTGAGCCATACAACTGTACAGGAATCGCGGGAAATCCTGTCACATCTACAGAGAGTCGCACCAAAGGCAGCTTCTTCTCCTGCGAGAATTCGTCGAGAATGGCGTTCATGACATCGTCGAGGACACCTTCGATCTCGGCGGCGATGGTGGGAGATGCGACATCCAACTGCTGGTAATCGAGAAGCGAGAGTGATTTGAAGACAAACCTGCGCATCTACGAGTGATCTCTGCAGAGAGGAGTGACGTCAGGGATGGGAATCGGAGTGACTTTGAAGTCCTTCCCCTTGATCTCCAATAACCCCACTTTTTTTGGAATTGCTTCAGCCTCGATGAGCGAGGTGATGCACGAGGATCCCGGTTGCATCGTGTGGAATTTCTACGTCTGACAGACGGAGTGTCGCAACGCCTTCGTCGTTCCAGACGGGGTCGATCTTGCACTCGTGCTCGTGGCCCCAGATCACCAGTTGGAGGAAGGGGGGCAGCAGGTCGAGTCGCATCGTCCGGCGATTGCGGCCGCCCTCGCAGTTCTGGTGGATGATGAAGAGGTGGAACCAGTCGGCCGACTGCGGGGGCTCGAAGAAGGTGACGTTGTGCTGCTCGAACATGCGGGAGAGACGCTCGTCGGGAATGTATCCCATACCGTAGATCGCCAGGCGAGTGGAACCCTTCTCCAGCAAGATTGGCTTGATCTCGATGTTGTCGACACTACGTGAATAAAATGGAAAAATGGAACTTCTGAATGCGAGCGAAGTAGTTCACGAGACGAGCCGAACTCAAGATATCGAGGGCAGACAGAGCGTCGCTCTCCGCACCCTAGGTGGAATCAGATAAGAATCGATACTTCACGAGTGGGGTCGTCATGGTTTCCGTGAATCACAAAAACAGGGAGGGAAATGTTTAGATTTTCATCTTCATAGTTTACAGGTCTATATGTGACTGCTAAGAGAACCAGAAACAAGGCAACAAGTGGAGAATCCTCTGTTGGGAGATAAGTGAAATCGATATCTCCAGAGCCAAGACAATATTTATTCAGCAGCTCAATGGTTTTATTTAGGGTGTTGCGTGATGGCTTATTTGCGTCAAAGAGATCGCCTCCCAGTAACAAAAAGTCGACCTACACCCTTATTCCTTTCTTATTCGTCTACTTTGAGTTCTCTCGCTGTCTTTAGTATAAATTCGAACGATTGGAATGAATCATTTCCTATGATAGGATCTGACTCTCTAGAGGAAAGCCCACTATAATTGACATACTTGTATCCTAGGTGGTTGTCTGTAGCAACTAGAATACGAAATGTATCTTCAGTCATAAAGAATAAGAGATGGCGGGAATATGGAAACAAACACTACTAAATATAAACCACTATGCGTCTTCGCGGAGTAAATAGTCGCGCATACACCCACAGAGACGAGAGGCTTCTTCCATACACTTCGAAATACACTATTCTAAATAACGGGTCTCTATACATACCATTGCACAGATATCAGGACTCACAGCACCGCAGTGAGAAATATAAATAACCTCCTAGACATCAATTCCATGAATCACATCAACTTTTGTTGAATTTAAAACTGCAAGAGTTGTGTAGCACTTTGATTTGTTTAGTTCTTCTGTCGTAGGATGGACGATCATACTGTTATCCTTCATTACACTCTGAACATAACCTGGATCAATCAACTATACAACGCAGCAGCATCCCAATAATCCATACAGATTCAGTCCTGCATTTGTTAAAGCAAGTGAGGCACACATTAGAGAAAGACAAAGAGGATCTCCATCAACCTCAAATACCATGATATACAGCTCGACAACAGATTTAGGGAAAGCTTCCAGTTCAACACTGGTAGCAATAACCTTTTCAAGAAGTGACGATATAGATTTTGTTTCTTTATCCTAGCGGTTATCAAAAGCATCCAATCTACACATGCATCTGTGTACGATATACGCCTTTTATCGCAAAAGGAGCGTATTTAAAATCACAAAAGATTCTACCCCTGTCGTTATTCTCTCCCGATAGAAAAGAATCGCGAGGACCCTGCACAGTGCAGAGAATCTTCATGTTTCCTAATTCCACATAAGCACTTCCGCTAGCATTCTTCACAACTCCTGTAGAAATCAACAGCTGATGTTCCATTGGGTTTCGGAAGGAATTAGTTGGTCAACTCGTACATATTACTCGAAAGAAATGAGATTCCATTTTTCCCCTCGGATTTGGTGAAAACTTGTCTTGTCGAATTCTCGTTCAATTCAAGTTGTCGCTATTGTTTGTCCCTTCAATTTTCATCAATTGGGTCTAAACAACATGGCTGACTATGAATTAGAAGGGTACCAAATGCTGGAACTGATTGGAGAGGGAACTTATGGAGATGTGTACAAGGTGAAGAGGATTGCTGACAACAAGATTTGTGCAATAAAATTTGTAGCTCTGTCTTCGATAAATTATCGCCTAGATTCGATTTAGGCCTTCCTCTTTGAACAATGGGGTAAGTCTGTCAACAATTCGTGAAATTCGTTTTTTACGTTGCACAGAACATAAGAATATTGTGAGACTCTACGATATTGTATCACCTGATGGTACGCGCTTTTTTGCTGTTTTGACCGTAGTCAATCTATCCTTGCAATATACTGAGCTGAAACCTATATGCATGATTATGGAATACGTAGAACATGACATGTGGGGCATTCTTCAGTATGCAAGAGACCAAAAGCTTGCGATGTAATCCTTGCATGGTCTGCTCATTGCTAGATACTCTAAGGACCATGTGAAGTGGTACATGTTTCAATTTCTCAGTGCGTTGAATTATCTTCACGAAAATAGGATTATGCACCGAGACTTGAAGACATCGAATCTTCTTGTAACAAACAAGCATGAAATCAAGCTTACCGATTTCGGCCTGGCTCGCAAATTGAAATATGGCGACGAAAACCGATACACGACCGAAGTCATGACGCTCTGGTACCGTCCTCCAGAGCTCCTGCTGGGAGAGAGTCGCTATAAAACGGAGACGGACATCTGGTCTGCGGGCTGCATTTTCGGAGAACTTCTGGCGTGCGGACCGATTTTTCCCACGAATTCCGACGACAAGGTGGGCACTCGACACTCCCATTCTCTGTAGAGAGAAGAGCTGAGCAGCATCTTCAAGGCATGCGGAACTCCGGACGATGAGTACATTCGAAGTCTCCTACAGTAGGCCTAGAAACGAATTGCTGTCTAGAAACGAACACGTGGACATAAAGTTTTACCCTCCAAATCTGGAACGCTACATCAGACAGCGCGTCGAGAAGTACGGCGTGAACAACGTAGATTGGCTCACCGACGAGGTTTTCGACCTCCTGAAGCAGATGCTGCAGATTGTTCCTTCGAAACGGAAGACCGCCAAAGAGGTTCGGTTTTGCATCCATTTTCACCATAGCTCCTCCAACACCCCTATTTCGACTCCGTTCGAACCACATCTCCTAAGTTCTTCGAGTTCTCGGAACTGATCGAAACGCACTCGTTCCAAGTAAAAAACCGCGGGGTTCAAAAAGCAGAGAGCATCTCGAAAGTGAAGCCTCCCACAAACACAGAGACAGCCATGTTCTTTGGCAATCCTGTGAAAGAAAAACCGCTAAGTTTGCAAATGGAACTCAACATCAATCTCCCGCCAACCTACAATCCAATCCAAAACGGGGAACGGGACGCACCGCCAGCCAATCATTTCGTTCAAACAAATTCCTCTGAGATCTGGCCTCCTCCCTATCCGAACCCTCCTCAGATGATGCCCAACTACTATATCCCAGTCGACAACCAGGGAAAGCAGCACGTGGTGCAGCGAGAACATCCGAGAATGGCCTACGATTACGTGAATGATCGTTTGCATCCTCCTCCCGAGCTTCCACCGGATCATTTATACCGTAGAGAGTCGCTGCGAGAACGTCCTATGATACGGCAAGACTCTGGAAGAAATCCCTCTCTGCGACGAAGAGAATCCGAGAGAAACCCATCGCCCTACCGAAGAGAAGCGGAGTGGAGTCACTCACCTCGCCAAAGAGAGCCGGAGAGAAGTTCATCGCCCTATCGAAGAGAGCCGGAGAGAAACTCATCGCCCTATCGAAGAGAGTCAGAAAGAAATCCATCACCCTACCGAAGAGAGTCAGAAAGAAATCCATCACCCTACCGAAGAGAGCCAGAGTGGAATCATTCCCCTCATCAGAGGGAGCCAGAATGGAATCGATCACCTCGTCAAAGAGATGCGGAGTGGAGTCGATCGCCTCACCAGAGGGAACCAGAATGGAGTCGATCACCTCCACGTCGAAGAGAGTCCGAGAGGGTTCGATCGCCTCCACACCGAAGAGAGTCTGGAAGGCTGCGATCGCCTCCACGCCAACGGGAGGCCGATCGTCACTACACATCTCGTCAGGAATTTGATCGCGCTCATTCTCTGAGGAGAATACACTCACCTCCTCGCAGGAACCGCACACCTCCTCGGAATCGGTCACCTATTCGTTATCCCGAGAGGAGACTCTCTCCGCCTCGTCGCTCCAGCAGAAATCGTTCTTTATCTCGAAATCGGGCATATCGACAGCGGAGTCGGTCGCGAAGCAGTCATCGTCGATAGTTTTTTCAAGTCTTTTCTAACAAACACAACCTTATAAAATAAGACGAATCACAACATCCATAGGATTCTCAGTCTCTCCGCACCAGCACTCGCACTTGGTCGAAGTCAGATAACACGAACACTCACTCGACATGTCCTCGAAGATATATCCACCGCTACAGCTGTACTGCGAAGTGGTGAACGAGTACATGGAAGGAATGCCACGAGCCTGGCGTCCCTCCGAGTCTGTAAAGGCTGCTGACTCAAACATGACAGTGTAGGTATGACCAGCAGGCAACGCACTTCCACGAATGATCACCTTGTTTTCCTCCACAAAGAAGCGCGGATATACCTTGTCCTTCTCCAGACCATATCGGAGAGCCACATTGTTGCCCTCCTCGTCGACCAGCACCACCACATAGTCCTCGCGAATCGTCATTCGCTTGTTGAACGTCATCACCACGTCCTCACCGGAGGGCACTCGACTCTGTCCGTTGGAAGGGAAGATGCTCACCAGAGAAGGTTCAAACTCGTGATTACCGATCGTGAACTCCAGTTCAATACGAGTGGAAATGCAAGATCCGTAGATCGAGCAGATCGATCCCTCGAGCAGCCAGATCTGCACGCGAGCGCCTTCGGGGAAGAACAGATCACCTGACACAGTCACCACGTTGTTGTTGATGGTCAGCTTGCTCACGTCGAAGTAACTAGGAGTTTCGTCGTTAACTCGCACTCTGTAGGTGCCAGATCCCACTACCACCTGTCGATCGAAGGTGAAGTACACCTCCAGGTTCACCAGATCTGTCACCGACTGGTTCTCGGGCATCGATTGCACCAAGGAAGGCTCGGTGATCATCGTGGGATCCTCGGTAATGGTGAAGGCGAACTTGTCCGCTCGAGAGATGGCAGGCAGAGGGAACTCCGTGTCCGCGTCCAAGAAGAGACCCAAAGTCGTCTCCACGACATACTCATAGCCACTGTGGAGAGCTCTGAGAGGAGTGATGGTTATGCTGTTGCCAGAAGTCACGAACTTGGTGTTGTTGGGACGAAGAATCTGCGACTCTTCTGGATGGCCAGTGCAGGTCAACACGAGCGAACCCACATAAGGAATCACCGGTAGAGCTGCCGTCAGCACGATCTGGGCATTCACAGGAACCGTCACGGAGCCGCTCGGAGAGAAGGAGACCCACTGTGGATCGTCGATCGACGCGGTGGTGAAGACGAAATCCTCTTCCACAAGACGACGACGTAGAGGAGTGTGTGACACGTAGAAGTCAGGGTCGAAGATACAGCGAGCATTGTAAGTCGTGTCAGACTGCAGCTTTGCTATCATGATCTCCATCTCGCCAATGTCTGGGAACACGTAGGTGCTGAAGCCCTTCTTGATGAACTGCGCACGAGAAGGCCAGACGACCTCTCCCTCGGAAGTAGCCAGACAGTAGACAGTGCCGGGCATGTTCACGGTTTCCACTGTCACCTTTGCGTACGACGCTCCGATCTCAGTCACTGCGTTCTCCACGAGAGTCATCTCGGGCAGCACGAAGTCAGACAGTGTATAGAAGGAGATGCTACCGCTGATTGGCACGAAGTCCACATCGTAACCCTGACAGTCGATTGTGTAGTCAGTATCAGGATCCAGACTCTTGAATAGATAGGCCTTGGGAGTGAGCACCGGGTTGATTTCAACCTCCTGGGTTCCCACCACCTCGGGAGAGAACACGGATCGGATCGTACACGTGGCTGTCGTACGGAACTCACTCACCACAAAGAAGGTCACAAAGTCATAGCCAGGACGAGTCTGTATCTGCAGACGAGGCTGGCTACAGAACACTGTCACACGGTTCGACGGTACGCCATAGAACCCACCGTTCACCGAAGCACGCACCGTTACAGTCACGGAGTTGCCGGTGCACTTATCCATGCGGAAAGGATACGATTCGTAGATGTGTCCAGAAGGCTGGAAGGTATCATCGAACACGTTTCCGTACTGCACCATGTAGCTCTCGATAGGGAAGTAGTTCTCCAGAGGGTGGGTGAAACTGATGCGCACCTCGTTGCGAGAGAGACGCTCTGCGACAATCTCGATGCCAGCACCCTGAGGGAATCGATTCACATTCTCCAGATTGATCGATGTCACGAAATCTCCCGACGCAGTCACACACCTCTCTCCCTCCTCGACTTCTAGAATCGAGCAAGTCTCCACATAGACACGGTAAGCAGTGACATCGTTGGCCACCGAGATACTGGCAGAAGTCTCAGCACCTTCGTACTGCAAAGTTTCCTCTCCAGGAGTACCACTGCTCGTATCAGCGACAGACACACGATAGGACACGTCAGCAGATCGCGAAGCCGTCCAGCAGGCAACAGCCTCTGAATAGCGAATGATTCCATCTGTAGTAACGGGGTTCGACAGAGAGCAGATGCGGATGTCAGTGACAGGAAGAGGAGTACTCGCTCTTGTGACAAAGCTGACGGACACGGAAGGCTTTGAATACCCATAGCTATTCTTCGTCACCAGAACCGCCGAATACTCCGTGTTCGGCTCCAGGTCAGTCAAGGTGATCTCGCCGCTATCCAGCGACGAAGTGTTCGCGAAAGGCTCGTGATGGGCCGAGGGAACCAGAACGGCCACAACTGCCTTAATCTCATCACCACCCGCAGTGGCACCGCTGTACTCGATGACCGCACTTGTCGCTGTGACTGTGACCACGCTCACATACGTGGGAGGCATGGGCAGTCCAGTGCTTGTGCTAATCACGCGCTCCGCAAAGTCGGTGGACGAAGGCATGTTCGTGTCGTCGCAGAAGGCCTCTGCATCCCATGTCAGCACGTAGGTTGCGTTAGAGAGCAGCGATACAGAGATGTACGCTGTGCGATCGACAAACTGCACACGCTCATCCGAAGAAACAAGAGACAGCACGTGGTTCGGGAATCCCTGAGGAGTGAAAGTGATGGTACCACCACACGAGTGCACAGGAAGAGAGAAATGGATCTCAACCGACATCTTCGAATTGGGGTGGTAGATGATGCGCGTTACTTCAGGCTTCTGGTCGTCCTTTCGCAAGATGAACTCAGACATGGCAGAGGGTCTGCTGAAAGGATCCACAAACGCTCCCTCCTCGATATAAACACGAGCATAACGATCAATGTCGCTCAGGAAGCTCACTTCGAACGAGTATGTCAGACGAGTGGTAGTCTGCTGGAAGTTGCTGATCTCGCAGTTCGTACACTGGATCATCGCTTCAGTGATAGGCGAGAAAGATGTCAGAATGTCAGGAATGTCAGGAATCGAGAGAGTGAACGGAATATTCAAGATAGATGATTCGGGAGTCCACTCAGAGTGGAACTCGGGCTTCACCTGTTCCATGTTGTGATAGAAGATGAAAGGACCCGAGGCATCATTCGTACTGTTGTAGGCAGTGTAGATCACGCCCTCCGGAATCGTCAGATTAACCACACTCAAGGCGGTTGTCGCCTCCACGAACTGAATCTGGCAGAGACAAGACTGGGCATAGAGACAAGACTGCTCAAGCACACGATACCGGCTATCGCTCGTGTCCACATCCTGGCAGTAGATGTCAGAGGGCTCCGAGGAATGAACTACGAAGTCACACACAGCGTTCGCACAGAAGAGATTGCTGAAGGAAATCGTCACGACAGGCTCCATCACCAGCACATCGGAGAAAGTGACGTCGTGCTCCAACTTGTTACCAGCATCATTATAGATCATCTCAGAGAGGAAGCGAATCGACCACTCGCAGCTTGCAGTGCACGATAAGGAGAGAGTCATCACGTACTGCATCGAGATATCGATCGTGTTGCTCACCACGCTCTGCACCTGGACAGAATCGGAAGCGATCCACATCGATGAGGTGAAGTGACTGATAGGACCGTTCAGTATATTCACCGCAATCGTCACAGTGGTTCCCTCTTCCGACAGCTTCTCAACAGACAGGACAGGAGCCACTTCGTTGATGTAGACAGGCAGAGTGGCTTCTGCGTTCAGATTACCATACATATCCTGCACCAATCCCCCAGGGAACACAATCGAGAAGGGAACGATCTGATCAAAGATCTCAATTGTTGAGAAGGTAAGTGTCCACGAATAGCGTCTTCCTTCCTCCACCACGGAGAAAGAGTCCAGCACCACACGGGCAATCATCTCGTCGTAGTCCACCTGCAGATACTCCTGCCGCACCTCCGTCACCATCTTGTTGAAGGTAGCGAACACAGTGATGGTCTCATTGTCATACATGTACTGGTGTGTTGCCTCCAACGTGACAACCGGAGACACCATATCGATCGGAATCATGTAACGCACAGGTAAGCAAGCGTTGCCAGAAAGATCCTCACATTCGTTCAGAGATATCAACACATGTCCAGAGTAATTCTCCACACGCTCATCCATCGCAGTAAACACCACGGACATAGACATATGCGAGTCATCGAACGACTCAACGTGATTCAGCACCACATCATCGTGCATGAGTGTAAAGATCGTGCGCTCAGCAACAGGCTCGCTGAATGTGCAGTTCAACTGCACCTCGCCCACACCAATCGCAGGGGGCAACTCGCAACTGACTGTAGGAGCGATCGAATCGTAGAAGCCGTTGATCACGATCACATCAGCGTTCGTACCGTCGTCAGAACCCGTCACAGCACCTGCAGCAATGGAAGCGGACCAGGATCCCTGCTGCATGATTGTAAAGGTCAGTTCGACGACATTTCCTGTTACTGTAATATTCTCAACAGCTGCATTCACCAAGGTAATGCTTTCTCTCATTACAGAGACGACAGGCTGGTTAAACGTAAGAACCGCCGTGTTCTGGCGACCGGAAGGAATTTCGGGCTCTCCCACCAACGTCAGAACGCCATCGGTAGCAGTCAGAACAAAAGTGGAAGGAAGGTCGTTTAGAAGACCATTCAGAGCAGTAATACTACCAGGAGCCAGAGTGATCGTCATTTCATCACCAGCCACGAAAGGAACGATTGTCGTGCTGACGAGCGAGACCGACTGCACCAGTCCTGCGCCTTCTCCCTCCAAATCGAAGTGGATCGTGTTTTCGTTCAGCGACCCGGTTACGTAAGAAGCGAAGCCACTTGACAGAGTGACAATCTTGTTGAAAGTGAGAGTAATCGTCACAGGAAGACGACTGAAGCCAGTACCTCCTTGGATGTCCACCGACTGCAGCTGAGGAGGCTCGTTATCCACCACCACCTCGAAGGAAGCTGGGGCTACGGTGTTGCCTGCGCGATCCACGAACGCCATAGGCGAGAGAGAGAGCACGGCACGGAAGGAAGTGGTCTCGACAGGAGTCATTGTAACCGTTACGGTATCATTCAAAACAGTGGCCGACTGCACTGTGAACAAGTCAGCAATCGTGACATCCGTTAATCCCTCGACAGACTCCAGCACGAACAACTCCTGCACGGTATCAGGTGCATCCGCCATGAAGTGATTGAAAACGAAATCCACAGCAAACGACTCCGCTCCATTCAGAGTAGAGGTGATCACAGGATCCATCGGCTGCATCACTGGCTGCTCGGCGTAATAAACCACACGGTATCTCTCATACTTCTCCATTGCGTTGCCATATGCGTCCACAACATCGCGGAGGGTGAAAGAGATCTCGCCACTGGCAGCTGGAGAGAACACCAGCAGATTCGCGCACTCCTCGGTACTGTTCAGAACGAATGGAATGAGAGTGACCACGTTCTCCGAAGTAAGAGTAACTGGGTTATTAAACTCCATGCAAGCAGTGACGGGGAACTGATTCGTGTACTCGTCTCCTGTAGCAGTAACTTCAGGAAGAACCTTGCTTAGGTGAATAGCCAAAGATACAGCGGACGAGGGTCGAGACAAAGCATCAACAAAGAATCCCTCCGCAAAGCTAAACACTAGGTCGCACTCCTGAACGTCAGCCCAGTGGATGCTGATATCGATCATCTCGTTTTCAGATACCTCAACGGAGTCGGTGCATGTAGATTGCCAAGTGAGTCTTGACAAGGTCATTTCCACATTACTGGGCACAGTAATAGCCAGCGAGGTGTCATTATTCACAAACACCTCCTGCTGATTAGGGACAGAGGTGTCGATCGCTACAGACAACTCTCTATCGCCAACTTTCACAGCCACATCGATCGCAGGAGATCTCTCGTCAATCTCCAGGAACACGTAACGACCCACCGAAGGAAGTTGCCAGACTGTATGCACGAAATCCTCCTCCAGATACAAGTAGCAGCGCTCTCCCACAGTGATGTCCACAGTCAGGGTCACACACCGCGTGCTGATATCGCTCACCACAACTTCGCTGCAGCCACGAGTCGCCAGTGCAGCACCCTCGCCTTTGATAATGTTCCAGTCATAGCAGATCGTCACATTGTTCTGCGTGTTCGCTGCAAACACGGTGGGCACCGTGCTGATGATCGATGGCGTACTCTGATACGAACGGAAAGTGATCAGCTCACTGTAAGAGAGACCACCATACTCGTCCACTGCAGCACCCTCCAGAATACGGATGTTCACCAAACCCTCCTCCAGGTTGCGGCCGATCATTGTCCAGTTGCAGACAGTGTTCTGGACCAAGCGAATGACCTCGGCATTCTCCATCACGAACGTAGTAGGATTGGTGAGATTCATCGACACACACTGCGAAGATGTCCACAGGTCGATCTCGAACTCTTGTGTGTTGACGTACTGCTCCTCCAGCAGGTTGTGGATCTCGTAGAGAATGCGAGGACCATTGATCGTGAAGCTCGCAGAACAACTGTTACTTGCAGTACCCACATTACCCACCATATCTACGGCTCTTCTCACGCCAAAGCTGAAGGTGCCGACGTCGAAGCAGGACACAGTGAAGGTGAAGGCTGTAGAGGACTCCATAGTGATATCACGCACCTCGCAGGTAGTTGGCACCGTAATATCATCAGTTGTAAGATCACTGCACGGTTCACTCAACTCTCCGGTGATCGTGATCGTGTTAAGCACCATGTCCTGAGCGGGACAGAAAAGAGTGATCGTCGGTCGCACGTAATCGTATGTGAAGACCAAGTCATTTGAACGCAGATTGTAGTTGTTATGAGCATCTGTCACACACTGCTCTCGCACGTAGATCGAGAAATTGCCACTCACGACACCCTCATTCACATGTGGATTCATCAGATTCACAGTCACATTCTGATTCGCAGTAAGCGAAGTAGCATCCATCGAGAATGTCACCTCCAAGTCATCTGCTCCGGAGACCCCAAAGCACGAAGAATCAAAGCTTCCCATCAATTCACTCACGCTCATCTGCATTACAAGTGAAGTCACAGCGGGACCGAAAACAGTACTGCCCACCGCAGAGAGAGTGATTGTGGGAGGATAGCCGTCCACATAGACAAGACGAGAGAAGGTCGCAGAGGCCAAGCCTGTTAACTCGATAACAGCACCGCTGAGGACAGTAATGTTCAGATCACCCTCCTTGGTAAGTGGACAGACACTTGTGTAGATGAATGTGGCATTCACCTGCTCACGAGTCACCTCACAAGCAATAGGTTCTTCATCACCTTCGAAGTGGAAAGAGAGATACTGCGAAGGTTCCTCCGTTCCAAACTCTCTCACGTCATCGAAGGTGATCACCATGGTGAAGTTCTCCTCCCCAGTTAATTTCGGAAGCAACTCAAACGAAGGAATCGTGGGAGTGTTGTCAAAAGTCATCATAAACTGAACAGCCTCGTTGTGAAGACCCAGTTCATGAGAGCACACCATGGAAGGAATGTAAATGATCATGTTCTTGTAGCGATCTTCAGGGAAGGTCTCAAAGTTAAAGAACGTGATCATGAATGTCTCCAGTATGGTTCCATTCTCATCCACGCTGTCGCTAAGCTTCTCTATGCGAGCTACGTCACGATCATACTCAAACGTACTCGGGAAGATATACTCGTAGTTCGGACACAGCCACACATAATCGATGCTTACAGTGAACATTGTCTGTACCTGGCTTGTGTACAGAGGAGCATCCACCGTAATGCGAGCGCCCTCGTTCAGGATCATCGGAGTCAAAGTGTTCGACGCCACGTTTGGATTCTGTGCCCTATCCAAGAAACGGCCCTCAGGAACGAAGAAGATGATGTAGGTCCCATTCACTGGCTTCGGTGTAAACTGATAATGACAAGTGCGGTTGTCCGTTTGCGTCACATGCACAGATACATCCTGAATGGCAATTCCGATCGAGTTGCAGGTGAATTGAGTATTCTCCTCCGAAATCGTGAAATGGACATCCATCGAATCCGTGTAGAGAATCGTTATATCGGTGGAAATCTCAATCTGGGGACGAGTTACATCCATCTCAAAGACCAGAGAAAGGCCAGAGAGACCAGGGGTACCAGCGTCATCGGGAGTAAAGCCAGAGATGCAGTCTTGAGACAGACACTCATTGCCAAAGTCATCTGACAATACAATATCCTCCACCAGATATACATGCACTAGGCCTTCAAGGCAATCCGACAAACCATAACTCACAATACTACGGTCATTCACCACCACATGAGAAAGGAAGCTATAAGAGCATCCATCCACGATCACGAGATTCTCAGACTCGTTGAAGTTGGCCAACGGCTCGTCGAAGAATAGAGCCACGACAGGAGGGTGATTCCAGTACAACACTTCTGTGTCAGGGAATTCAGTCGTGCCCTCCTCCACCAACGCCACACGGCCAACAGGAGCAGCAAAATCGAACTCAACTGTACCCTCGAAAGGCTTGTTGGTGTTTCCATAGCTGTCCACAATCATCTGACCTTCCACACCATAGTTGCAGAACCCGTCCATAATGGCCACAGGCACGGTTGTGGTAGTGCCCATGACATAACCCAGCGATCGGCAACCATTCTCAAAACGCAAGAGGACATTGGGCAAGGAAGAGCCAACAGTAGGAGCGAAAGTGAGATGGAATATCGCGTCTCGGACCATCTCTGAAAGAACGGGCTCCTTCCAAGGAAGATCCACACTCTCCAGCACGTCGATCTCTCCAGCATAGTACACCTCATCCAGAGGATAGGTCAAATATGTGGAGCGCTGCTGGTTCTTCACGAACAGTCCAGCAGGAATATCTACAGACAGAGACTCTGCAGTGAGATTGAATGACAGCTCCAGCACATCGCCCAGTACTTCGATAGTCATCTCTGGATCATTCAGATCAGCTACCAACTCCAGATTCACGGTCCAGTCACTTTCGGGCGCACGAAGATGGACACTCTTGAAGCCCAGTGTGTTCGTCTTCAGATCCACCAGATGAACATCACGAAGAAGAGAAGAATACACAGGCTCATCGGCAAGTGTGACGTTCGGCGATACATAAGAATCAGAAAGCATGCCTCCCTCAGTTGTGCAATAGCCAGCATCGAAGCTCACATAAGCAGGAACATCCAGTGTGCGCAGAGCAAACATAATTCGAGAAGGAGTATTACTTACCACAGAACCATCAATATTATTCACAGAGAGAGTTCCCCACGTCTCACAAGGAATTGTTGATTCGATCGTCAAGACCTGAAGACGCTTCATAGGTTCAAAGTGAACTGTAAGCTGTGGGGTGTTGTAGATTGGGAAGCTCGCGTCATAAGCCACCATGGAATAGGTTACGGGGGTGATCGTACTAGTAGTAGTGTACGTGAATGCTCCCTCATCCAGCTGGACTCTCACCACTCCTTCAACCTCAGGACGTGCGAAGAGCAGACAGTACAGCCCATCTCGATACTCCACAGTCGTCTCGAGAGGTGTGCTATCAAAGGCCACATGGATCTTGGTTGCATTCCCCACAATAGTGTACCGAATGGTGAAGTTGAAGCACACAGAAGCAATACTCTCCTGCATCTGACTAATCACTGTGAAATCCATAGGACGCTCCACATAAGAAACAAGGGGTGATATAGTGAAACGATCTCTCTGACTAGTTTCCCAATAGGTTTTATTGGTGATCTTCTCAATGATGTGGGTATAAGTATTTGTGTTCACCTGGAACTCGTCCTGCTTGATACGCATATAATTCACTCCACGAGGAACAGGATACCACTCCTCTCCCAGAGCTACATTGAAACCCTTCAGTTGCTCAGGTAGGGACGAATACTCTGCTGTGATCTCCATGTAATCGTTCGTCTGATTTGCCCATTGAGAAGCGGACCAGTAAACACCAAAAATGAACGTGAGTCTGTTCAAATCTTCATACGTAGAACTTGTATCGTGATTACCAGTGGCGAAGATGAATAGATTATCCTGGAAGTCCAGCAAGAAACCATGCATCTCATACACGAACGAATACTCCGTGTTGATCACCTGAGAAAAGTCCTCGTTGTGTGCCTGAGACATTGCCACATAGCTCCACTGAACAGTAGTGCCTGCCTCCACATCGGCCTTCGGCGTCCAACTAATGTAACCATCTGAGCCGTGGTCAATGAATCCATAGACCTCATTCACCCATCCAGCATCTGTGAAGAAGATCTTGTTCCATGTGAATACCTTACGCAGAGGGACAAAATCAAACTCAGCAGAGTAGTAAGAATTCACACGCACAATAACAATATCACCAGGCGAGAAAGGAGGATCATAGGCATACTTGAACTGCTTAGGAACGAACTCCACAGCCAAAGCGCCGTTGCAAACAACACGGTCCTCATGGAACTCGATCGTGTGGTGGTCGATCGACATGGACGTCACTTCCAGCTGCAGCAGATGCGTCTCCGATATAGGTCGCAAGTACACATTCACGTCCGAAGTAAAAGCGTTCGAGAAGTCGCAGGTACTCATCATAATCGATGAGGGAGTATCGAAGGTCAGGGTAAACGTCTTCTCGCGCATCACATACGTATTATTCAAAGACATAGAAGGCAGGCCAGTCGAGGACAAACTCACCACAAGCGATATACGGGACACAAAGATACTGGTAGGAGCTTGTGACTTCACAGCCACTCCAGAAATCGAAGTCACCACATCGTGGTTCAGCGATACCAGTAAGGTGTCACTGTCCCCAGTGATACACAGCTCCACATCCATCGAAAAGAAGAGCGCGTCCAGAGGAGACACGATCATCTCCACAGACTGCGTCGATTCCACATTCAGCACAGCAGTTGAATTAGCTGTTACAGGAGTATCGAAGACAACATGCACAGAAGCGCATCCAGAAGTACTCGTTTGGTAGGTTAATGTGTAGGAAGGCTGCTCGACTCTCACTACCATCACCGACGTGTGCACAGGATAGTTGTAAGTAGAGCACGTATTGGGAGCAAAGCCAACGAAATCGATCACACCAGGTTCATTGCCACCCGCAAGTGTTCCAAATAGTGAAGTTCCCTCCACTCTCAAATCTACATTCTGCCCACGGAAGGAAGAACTGTCCACCACGCATCCATTGACAAAGAAGCCAGACACGTCCATCGCAAAACTCTGCTCGGAGGTGTAGAAAATCGAGCCCTCCTCCCATACCTCCAGCGTAGCACTGCTGGTCAGTACATTCATCACCGAGATAGACACGTCCTTCTCCACGTTCTCCCTATGGCCCCAGTACGCACGGATCACGCCGGCCTTAATACGGATGGTACTCTCGCTCACGGCGGAAGGGTCCAGCACCCACACATCCACAAGATAAGCATCGCTACACGTCAGTCACCCCCCACGACTCTACATTGTGCTCGTCACTCTCACAACTCTCATGCAGGCAGGGAAGGAAGCGATGGAGGTAATATTCTCCACGTGCTGCAGAACAGTCGTCCCTCCCGAAATACGGACAGTAGCAAAATCAGGTCTGTCAGACATCGTCTCTACAGTCGCCTGAACCTCAACATTTCGGTAAATGAAACTATCTATCGTTTAACACCTAACTCAAACCATACAGGAAACAGAAACACTATACTCAGGAGAGGTCTCGCTTTCGGTCCTAAAGGCTCCCTCTCCAAGAAGTAACGTGATAACTCCCATTGTGTTGTCCGTCACTCCAGCAGTAACATTAAATTCCGAATGCATCCCGCTGTCAGGAGAAACAGATACAAAGTTCGGGACAAACACACGCTCAGCATTTGCTAAAACAGCAGGTTCCGAAAAAGTACAGTGAAAGGACACCATCGGTGAATAGACATCCATGCTAGGTGCTTCACACTGTACTGACAAGGCGGAAACTGTAACACTTAACAATAACGCAACAATCAAAGTCTAGAATGTAAGACACTACCCACAGCAATAGAAATCCTACAGAGCTCATTATTCTCTTTTTTGATCTGCCTTTATCAGCTATTATTGAAAATTGAGGAATAACAACAATCGGACGGGTACAATAAATCGCGGAAAAGTGCAAAATTCCCGCTATCCACAAGTTCGAGAATATGATTCAAATTCTTTTAACAAACAAAATGGCTTAAAAGACGATTACTTTCGTTTCTTTGGAGAGTTAGAGTGGTTCTGTATATCAGTAGACTAAACTATATTAACCGTGTAAGGATTCTCGGATGTCCTCACAAAGATACGAATCGGAACCCCGTTTAGGTTGAACTCTTCGCGAAGGCACGACGACAAATAGCGGAGATAGGTTTTGTCCAGATCTTTCACGTTGCAGAAGAGAACAAAACTTGGAGGTCGTGCCTTTGTTTGCGTTATATATCTACTCATCTCGCAAGAACTAGCAATACTTCAGTTTCACTTCTTTTCCAGTACTCGTTCGCGGAGGAGGATGGCGAAACGTAATCGCGTCCAGCCAGCGATTAAGAATGCCCGTAGAAATGCGCGTTCTCCAGCGGTCGAATACATCGAACGCGAGAGGGAATACTGCGTCCACTCCACGTCCGTAGAGAGCCGAAACAACAATGGAGGGCACGTGACCAGCCTAATGACCAGACGACCAGAATCGGAACTTGAGGGACATATCGGTCCATATATTGCACGAGCTGCTTCTTTGCCACAGCAGGAGATTGCATCACGTCGCTTTTATTCAGGATGACGAAGAGCCCTCTCCCCTTGTCGAGCACCTAGAGTCAACCAGAAGCAACAGAAGCACCTCTTTTGCAAGAGCCAAATCATGCTTCGTTAAAATCCGACTTCCGTCCAAAATGAGAGCAACCACGTGCGAATAGTCCAACTGTTTATGCGCATGATACACGCTGAGCGAGTTGAGCGAAGGAGGCAAAACACCGTCTGCTTTTGGAATTCCAGGAGTATCCACGAGCCGTATTTTTCTGCCCTTGTACTCCACTTCGGTGCTCACAGTGTCTCGCGTCAGTCCAGGAATGCTTCCCGTGATAAATCGCTCTGTCTTCAGCAATGTGTTTAACAGAGTGGATTTCCCGCTGTTGGGGATGCCTAGGATCGTCAGCTGTAGAATCTCGTTGTCCTGATCCTTCACATCCTGTCGATGAGACATCAGAGCAACATGTACCATATCCACATTCGTTGCGATCTTATAATCCTGCTCTTTGCTCTGCGCTATCTTGAGCTCCTCCTGCATCTTCGCGTAACGTTCCCGGCCTTCCGGTCTGTTCAAATTCACCAGATCGCCAAACGGCTGAAGCACTTCGAGCATGTCAAGCAGACCTTCTCCATGTTCCGCTGAAACGCCTATCGGTTCACCAAAGCCGAGTTGGAATGCCTCGCTCTTCAGCTCCTCCCAAGGAGTGCAGTTTCCATCAGCATCCGAATGCGAGAAGATGCCTTCAGTCTAGGAAGCAATAGACCCTTATCTATACCTTGTTTATGACCACGATAATGGGGGAGTCGAGGTGCTTCTTCTTCCCACGCAGCCATCTATCTAACATGGAAATGAACACAGGTACTCGGCAATCCCACGATCTTCGTTGGTTACACCCACCTTTCCGTCTAGGAGGAAAAAAATGACGTCTGCCTTCTCGACAGCGTATTCCGTCTGCTTGTTTATTTGTTGCTCAATACTAAGTTCAACCCACCGCTTAAAACATACATACTGATATTCTTTTTATCGGGCACATACCCTCCAGTATCGATTAGTGTAAACTCCAATCCAGAAATGTGACCTTTTCCCTCACGACGATCTCGCGTTGTTCCGGCCTCTTTACTAACCAACGCTTCTTTTCGACCAACCAAACGGTTAAAGAGCGTCGATTTTCCAACATTCGTTCGTCCCACAAGTGCAACAGTAAAATGGTTCAGTTGAATCACTTTACTTTCTTTCACTTTCTTTTCCTTCTTTGGTTTCAAACTATAGTTGATTTGTTATGCGATAAAATACTCAATCTTCATGTATTGCTGATGAGTCGACGAAATAGATCGGTTTTGTGCATAAGTGGAGTAGAGCTCGGAGTGGGAACGTAGCGATTCAAGAAAAGAAGAAGAGCAGGGCAAGTGCACTCTCCTTCGTATTCCTCTTCCAAAGTGGATGGTCCGTGTGAGTTGCGATAAGTTAGGGAGTCTGGTGCCGGATGCAACAAAACAACGGAACATTTTCTAGCTATCGAGTTGAGAGTAGAACTTGGAAGAAAATATGACTGAAGCAAGATGTAGAACAAAGAGTAACACAATCATACACTTATTACTTTTTAAAGTGATTCTTTACAGCCGTTCCTGCAGCACGTACAGAACGATTCCACTTATCCAAGTCAAATACCCTCATGCTTGTTGCAATAGGAGAGAGCTTATCCAAGACTGTCTTCTTCACTACTGCAGTAAAATCCGAGAGCGTCTTATCTTGTCCCACAGTCTCGCCATTCGTGTCTGCAGTGCAAGATGGATTCTCTGGCGCCTTCTTTGGGATAATTTCGTCCCAGTAGGCTTGGTAGAGCTTCTGGACATCGCTCACATCTCTCATTGCATATTCCTCCAAGACTCTGCAATGAAGTCGTGACTCAATCCCCACCTCTCTATGTTCGTGTCAATAAAATAAGCCCCGAGAAGAAGATGGAATATATAGCCGTCGTGACGCAGATGCTCGATCAGCTGCACCTCATCGAATCCTCTCGTGACGAAGTGCTCGTCATAGAGAATATCGAATGAATTGTGGCGACGAAGGAAATAGCTAGATGTCAGCCACAGAGCAACACTACTAGTTCGTGTTTTCCGTCACACAAGGCAATCTCCGCATGTAATATCTGTCCTTGTTGGGTTCAAACCACGATTTCTAGTCAGAAGCAGGCAGAAGAGAGTACCAAGATGAATCGATCTTTCGGGAAGCATTTGGTAGACTGCACACAAGCATGGATATCCGACAAAGCCAGGTCGTCACTAGAGTAGAAAGCGATGTCCAGAAATACCTCTCCGCATAGAATGTAGGCACAACCACAAGGTTGATAGGCTCGTACAAGACACTGATGGGGATATTTCGCAGAGTGCTGTAGAGTTCCTTCGAAGGAAGCATGGACGATTCCACCTCGATGAAGTGGGTGGTAAACACTGTGGAAATCGCGACGTTTTTGAGCAGATTCGCAGGGAAAACAGTACCATAAAAGTCGCTGTACACCACCACAACAGTGAGTTTTCCAAATTTCAGCCCCTCGAGCAGCTTACGCACCCTCGAGACGGAAGAGGGATAGGGACCTGCAAAGACACAGACGTTCACAGGACTAGGGAGAAGGAGAAGCAAGAACAGTACCCTTGCCACAGACTGTCGAGGCGATTGATCGAGGGAAGTTGCTCCACGCTAGAGTGTAAACGGACAAGAGAAGGTACTCCATGATTGTAGTCAAAGTGATGTCGTAAGGATAGGCGTCGTTATGGACAACTACATCGAACGAAAAGAGGAAAGCGCACATCCTTTAGGAGCTGCATAAGGTTTCTCAGCAAGACTGGTGTGTATCTTTATTGTTGCAGTGTGACGAATCAAATGGGCAACATCGATATCGCTCACTGCAACTGAAGAAGGGATTAGATGAGAATCCCTTGCTTTGCGAAAGACTGCCTCGCGTACAAAAAGAGGTACCAATGACTCACTCAGCTCTTTCTCTTTTTCCTGCTCAGACCCAATAACGATACGGACAGGATTTACTACATTCTCCGAAACCAAGTTAAATTCACCCTTGCTTGCGTCGACTCCGTACATCTTTTCATACATCATAGTAACTGGTGTCTGAAAAGATGTGAGTTTTGAGGTGACTTTCTACATTCAACAGAAAATAGCAGTAACTACATTTTCTGGTAATATGCGCAACGAAACATTTAAGAAAATAACAATTGACAAAACCATCGCCCTATCCCATCATAAGGCAGAAAACAAACCTACACGTCCATTACAAAATTCGCAATCGAATATCCATTGCCTTTGTGTGCCATTACGTCTCGTTCCCCTATTTAAGTTACGACAAGAAGTGAAACGCCCACGAGAGTTTCGTGGATGACCCAATTCTATAGATGAATAAGGATTGTTTTGGGCCCATATTTCTAGTTTTGATCCAAAGTGGTCGGCAGTTCGTTATTTAGTGACTCAATATGAAGAGTACACAGCTAATATTTGCTTTGTTTTGCTGTGCAACGATTGTATCTGCAGCTTGTAGTGCTGACGATGCTACCTGTGAGGATCCTATCATGTTTGAAACAGGTAACTTATATTTTAAAATTTTAGTGCACAGCTGTATCGGACTTTTATGTTTCGGAATATTCTCCAAGTTATGGAGAGATGAACGTTCTCCTCGATACCACCTTCGAACTACATTTTACCGATTCTCTAGCTCTCTCGCAAGGATTAGATCATTTCATTTTCCTTCTTAACCAGTTTAGTGGTGTTTCTACTGAGATTCCTGCTAGTTGTATCAGGGTGGTCGGTGGACATACGTTGGAGATTCCTGTTATCGATTGCTTGGGAGATGTCCTAGAAGCTAACACTGTGTATGTTCTTTATCTGTCACAGAGACTTGATGGTACTACGATTCAAACACTTTGGAGTGTGAAGGGAGTGGAAGTGAGTGAAGCTGCTTTTGGGCTCCAGTACAAAAGTGTTTCTTTCCGAACAATTGAGCGTTGGTCGATCTGAACTGGCCTGATTTCTAGACTCGAGCGCCGATGTTGTGCCGAGCAGATGTTCTCCTTCCTTCGGTGCAACGAATGTTCCTCTGAAGCCGGTCATTACTATCGCTTTTAGTTCTGTTGTTCACATTGGTACTGGGAAGATCGAGATCCGCTCGACGAACTTCCATCCCTCTGCGTCTGTTGTCGTGAATGTGACCGATCAGTCACATGTCATTCTAGGTTCCGATCTCATGTCAATCCAGGTTTACGACATTTCGTTGGTCGGGAATGAGCAGTATCAGGTCCTCATCGATGCTGGGATCGTTTTAAGTGCGAGCGGAAGTAAGTGTGGCACAGCCGAAAACTACTTCTTCACCACCGAACTTGGTAGGGAATGGCGTGTGGGTTGATCGTAGATGCCGAGAAGCCGTATATTCTCTTTATCAGTCCCAGCAACTACAAGACAGGACTTCCAACAAATCTCCAGATCCACATCGCGTTCAGCGAAAACATCCGACCAAATTCTGGAGTTATTTCGTTCGCTAACGAGAACCAGGACGTGAAGGTAAATGTGCAGAGTGCAAAGGAAGTGCGCTGCAATGGTGATACTTGTGTGATTCAGCCTGCAAATGGGTTTAGTGAAGGCAGTTATGAGATGTCGTTCAGCGAGAGTACTTTTGTCGACTATTCAGGAAATACATTAGTTGAGGGCGTGGCATCCCATGTCTTCTCTATTTCTGGACTCAGTTGTGGAATCGAGTTTTTAAATGTTAACGAACAAGAGCCTTGCTACTGTCAGAGTCTGGAGAACCAGTGTCAGTGCAAGTGTGGTGAGACCTATTTCGTAAAGGATTATTGATTGTATTTCTATGAAACAGTTTGTTTCACACACAATATAAGATAGAGGACGATATCAGTTCATCGAAGCATGATACAATGCAATGAATTGGTCTGTTAGCTGTGTGCTTGACACTTTACACCTGAAGAAGTCCAGTTCTAATTTCACAACTGTGCAAAAAGTCTGATGAATTGTCTCTCCCATTTCTTTGCGGAGTAAATCGATCAGCAGCTTCTTCTGCTTGATCACTTTTCTAACCTAACATGTTTTCATAATACTTACTTGGGACAAATGACACCACGCTCCTTGAGAGCCTCCTTCAACTGGTCACTGTCATAGCCATAATTATCCTCCACGATTTCCTCCGGAGAGTAAAACAGCTTCGTGTACCCATTTGTCCGGTTCCCACGAATATGAAAAAGAATGATCATCTCAAGTTCATTCACGAGGAAAGGGCGGGACTTCTTTCCCACGACGCCATCGTACTCTCGGATCGTTTTTGCCAGACTCTTCTTCGTCATACACGGAGGGAAGTTCAGAGTCAGGTACTCTGGGTCATCCATGTTTGCATCCGGGACTTCGTTCTTCATTAGCAGATAGATGAGAGTCGACTGGGTGGTTTAAAGGTCCCAACGGACAACACAAAGGATATTATGTAGACTTGTAGACCAGGTAAACCCTCTCGAGCTCAAGGGGATCGAAGTTGTCGATCGTGAATTCGAGACCTTCGTCAAACAAAGAGACAAATCCCTACCAACACCGTTCATGCGCTTGATCATATGTTCACACCAGGCTATCTTCACTCGATCGCGTAGCTCATCTTCTGTATAGGGACAGGCAAAATCTATAATAGATGGATTGGATTGCTTGAACCATCTTTTGAAAATACGACACATGGAGCAGGAATACCCGATGTATCTACTGATCTGCGACGGCCTTTATTCTTTTTAGGCTTATTATCAGTCACTATTTGGTCTCCGGTTGATAGTCTTAGTTTAACACCCTCAGAATCCTATACTCTTTCTTCTTTTTTGAGATTATCGACAGACGTAGTGCTTCAAAATATAGTTGCTCAGTCGATAACTACAATCGAAATAGATGACCATTCTAACTTTCCCAATTTGACTAGGCTTTCTTTGAAATGTGAGAATTGCAGGACTCTAACAATCACCATTGCCTGCAAAACTACATTCTGCTGAAAATCGATTTCCGAAGGAACATAATCGAACGAAACATGACGGCCAGTCGATTTCTTTTTGGCAGATTCTTCTATAAGACACTCCATTTCTGTTTGTTTGGACCCTACAAAAATGACAAAAATAGGAGTTATTTCTATTTGTTCTAGATTCAGCGACAATAACATCTGAGTGAACTGGCTAGTGTCTGCCAAACACACGAAGAGGAAAACTAACAAGTGTCTGTCTTTTTCACTAAACAGCAAGGAAAACACTCATTCCAAATCAATCAATATCCTAGAAAGGCATATTTCCAAGCCACAAGAGGAATCGACTTGATTAGCTTAGTTTGTTCATGAGTACAAACAGAAACTCTTCATTATTCACATTACCACACATGTTTTGTATGATTCGAAACATTTCCTAGGGATTCTTTGTTGGGGCACCCAAGTACATCGTAATTGTTACGAACAAGAATACTTGCCATTCGTGGAAAAATAATTGAAAAATCCATGCTTCCAGTCAAGTTTGCCTTTGCACCAGTTAAACCCTACAAATTTGATCCAAAATGTGTTACTCCATAAAATAAGAAAAATGAAAAACACGGGTGGGAGAGAAGCCCCTCATTTCCGAACATTGCGTATGATTGAAAATGAGTGGTGAAAATTCCTTATGATGTGTTTGCAATAACCTCCAGCTTGTGTTTTCCATGATTTCTTGAACTAGGTTAACCCAGTAAAAAGAAAAGTCCTTCCTGGGAAAAGTCTTCCGTGTGTAGCGGCTTTTAGATGGCAATTGATCTGCTTTTCTGTAGTTGATTTCTATCGATATTTGCTGGTAGAGGTGCAACAACCCAATTCCAACAAAAGAGTGATCTACCAATCAGATTGCTTTGCACGTTAAGTGTGGGCAGTTGATTATATGTATCAAGTACAATGAAATAACTAGACCAACTACTTGTATCCCCTAATCTCATTATTTATTTGTTTTGCTTTTCGTATGTTAAGTAGAGCTTGTCTCCTTACCAAGACTGTACTGCGTGGTTCCAACTCTTGACAGTTTTAGACCTCCCATCTGGTCCTTCGACGAGTTGGAACCACTTCGTCACCTCTCATTGACGAGGTATTTGGAATGTATGCCTTCAACGATGACACCCTCCAAAAGTCGGTTCCAAAGTTTGCGTATGTGGCCAATAAGATGCTTCCAACATAGATACCAGAAGGTTCTAGAGGCGAGGAAGAATCCTGAGATCGAGTTGGATAAGGATACTGCAGATGTGGTCGCTCAGGCGATGATGAACTGGGCAGAAAGTCTTGGTGTAACTCACTTTTGCCATTGGTTTCAGCCACTTTCTGGAGTAACAGCTCAGAAGCAAGATGCCTGTTACGATTCGTTCCTTTATTAATTCTAGTCATCTCTCGTGTGAATGGCAAAACAGTAAGTAATTTTTCTGGAAAGAAACTGATCAAGGGCGAGCCAGATGCCTCTTCTTTCCCCAATGGGGGTCTTCGTGAAACGCATATGGCTCGTGGTTTTACTGTTTGGGACCCGAACAGTAACCCCATCATCGTCAAGCACGACAATGGTGGTACTTTATACATCCCTTCTGTTTTCCTTTCCTGGACAGGAGATGTTTTGGATCAAAAGATCCCTTTGCTTCGCTCGAATGAGGTGCTTATTCGAGAGGCGGATCGTCTTTTCCGAATCATCGGTCACCCTCAAACAGACTTTAGTGTGAACAGTGGCATTGAGCAGGAATTTTTCTTAATCCAACGAGAATACTATGATAAGCGACCTGACCTGAAGTTAACAGGTCGCACACTCTTCGGTTGTCCTGCACCGAAGGGTCAAGAACTACATGATCAATATTTTGCTGAGATGTCATCGAAGTCACTGAACTTTATTCATGATGTGGAAATCCAGATGTGGAAATTGGGCATTCCATCGACAACACGACACCGTGAAGTGGCTCCCGGACAGTATGAATTGGCTCCGCTGTACAATGACAGTATCTTGGCCACAGATCAAAACCTTCAGTGCATGGATATCCTCAAGAAGCAGGGTCGGAAGCATAATCTGAAGGCTCTCTTCCATGAGAAGCCTTTCGAAGGTGTCAATGGTTCTGGAAAGCATAACAACTGGTCATTGAGCAGCAAAGAAACACCCACTTTCCTGGAAATGGGACCTCATCCAGAGAAGAATATCCCCTTCATCATTTCTGTTGCTGCTGCGATTCGAGCAGTTGACAAATATGGCGATTTGCTACGAGCCTGTGTCACATCAGCCTCTAACGATCATCGACTGGGAGGGAATGAGGCTCCTCCAGCTATCATGTCAATGTATCTGGGAGAAGATGTGAGTAACGCACTGGAGCTCTACATGAAACGGACAGGGCGAACGACTTGCTGTGGAAACGATCACCTGAATCTGGGTGTGAGTTCCATCCCGAGTATCAACAGAGAGGGAAATGACCGAAACCGTACTTCTCCTTTTGCGTTCACAGTCAATAAATTTGAGTTCCGTGCAGTGGGATCAAATCAGAATGCGGCTCGAAGTAGCATGGTAATCAATACCATCATGGCAGACTCGTTCCGATACATTGCTGACACTATTCTGCTCAACAAACGGAACATGTGTTTAGATGATGCTATTCAGCGGACTGTGACAGATATAATAAAGAAACACAACCGAATTATCTTCAATGGAAATGGATATTCTCCTGAATGGGTTTCGAAAGCTGCAGAGTTGGGTCTCCCCAATAATGTTGCCTCTCCCGAAGCGATAAAGGCATGGACGGATCCCAAGAATGTGGAGCTGTTTACATCGATGGGTATTATGAAATCGAGCGAGATCAATTCGCGTCAATGCATTCTGTGGGATCAGTACAACAAGGACATCATGGTAGAAGCTCGTTGCATGAGATCGTTGGTCACCGAACGAATCTTGCCTGCTGTGTTCAGTACGCAGACTAAATTCAATGCCTCTCTTTCCGCACTCTCTGCGAATTGTCCTAGTCTCGATATCTCTCCTCAACTATCCTATGTGAGTTACATGGGAGAGGAGATTAACAGTGTGATCAATTCGCTGAAACATCTGGAGAAGGCGATCGAAACAGTGGATTCGATTAAGGGAGAAGAGACACTCTCCTACTTCTGCCGCGATGATATCATTCCTGCAATGGAGAAAGTCCGTTACCATGTTGATCACCTGGAGAGTATGGTGGACTATCGTGAATGGCCGCTTCCCAACTACTCCTCTATGTTTTTCAACCAGAGTTAGTGTTCCTAAGTTAGCTATAACGCAATTGAAGTGTTTGTTAAAAAACACACCATAAATGATATTTAGTCTGTCTTAACCTTCTTCTCTACCTCTTCCTCTTCGTGACTTCTCTTCTCACTCTTCTTCGCATTATCGCTGTCGATCATCAAGGCCTTGATCTTGGTCCACATACCGTTGGCCTTCTTTCCACGGAGGATCTGGAGCTTCAAAGGCTTCTCAGCAATCGTCGTAGTCTTAAGTTCCTCCACCACCTTTGCAGCCTCCTCGCTCGTTGCGAAACGAACCACAGCCTGGTTGTCACCCTTGTTGTGGAGGATGTAGCTGTACTCCGAAAGATACGGCTTCAGGACTTCCCGCAACTGCTCTGTTGTCGTTTCTGTACCGATGTTGCGAATCTGCACCAGACTATCCCGGCAGTAACTATAGCGTTTGTTTCTCTCATTGAACTCCTTTTCACGTTCATCCAGGAGCTGCTTATCTGTGATCTCGACACCTGCAAACATGATCTTTTTGCCCATAAATTCTTCGGCCTCTTTTCGACTTCCAAACTCCACATTCACAGAACCCTTGAACTCGCGAGTACTCACAAAGCGACGCATTTCGATGAAACGAACTAGACTTCACAAGCCATCAACTGCAGTACCATCTCCATAGGGTTTCAGTCCCTCCAACAAATCATCCAAAGTAGCACTCGTAGGGAAGCCTCTCATGTGGACTGTTCTCAGAGAGACATCGTTCTCAGGCTTTCTAAAATCAATATTACTTTTGACCTTGGTAAAATCACTGTTAAACTAGAAATAATTCGCAGAAAGATCAGTCACAGCAAGCTTATCTGATGTCTTGATAGCGTCCACTACCACCTTAGGATCTGTGGAGAGGTGTTTCAGACGATTAAATGTCATAAGAGTTTCAATCGTCATATCTGTGTATAAGAATCGTAAAAAACTCGATACAGCCCTCAGGATCAGCTGCCATCTTCTCTCTCATAAACTTGTCACGTTTGAGGTTTAGTCCGCTGAAATAGAACTCTACTTGGTTCCTAATCTTTGTAGCAAGGTCTTCAGACATGAATAAATACTGTCAAGCCAGAATAGAATGAATGAATGGCACAAAAAGAACAAAATATTGGATTTGCAAAAAACAAGTACATAAAGTGACATCTAGTAGGAACGACGAATCCCATCCAAAACAAATGATTGGAAATCATCTGGTATAAATACATTCGAAGAACCGAATTCGGCCTACTCATCACATCTTTTCAAAAAAACGACAGCAGCCAGTTCTCTCATTCTATTTATCACTTCTGCATAATGCTGGTTATCCAGAAAGTCATACCGATTTGAAATATGATTCAAAATCAGATTCTTCGCTTTCACTTGTCGTCCAAACGCTGCTGCTTCGAGTGCTGTACTGTGGCCTTTTGCATGAATCTTCTTCACCATCGAGCGGATATCCTGAGACTCCGCTGCGCCAAACTGTCTCTCTGACTCCTCCTGCTCCGTCTCTTGAAGAGGACACACGGTCGCTTCATGCACCAATACATCACTCCCAGAAATCAATTTCGACATACGTCTACATAAGAGAAGGCGGGTACAACTACTGAGCACTCCGAGTATCACCTAGAACTGTCACATGCCGTCCTTTCTTCACTTCGGAGAGTAAATCACGATTCGAAGGATCAAGTACTGTTTGGTCCGGAAGAGTGATCAGCTCTCCTTCCTACGTGCAATAAATCGAATTCTCGTACTTTAAATCGTTTCAGTAAATCATAAATTGAATTTCCCGCCCTTTCGATTTCTCTTCGATTTCGATTCAGTAAAGGCATTAAATTGTTTGCGTTGACGTTTCCTGGTTGATCGCTTTCAAAGTACGAATAGCCGAACGTTGTTACGTTATGAGATAGTTCTCCTGCCACCACACGTCCAAAACCCTCAGAGAGACATTCCCATTCTCCCTGCTCGTTGGGGTAAAGAGGGCGAACTGTGATGCGGTCATGATTTACATCGTTAGGAGAAATGTCGCTACATAATTGGTTTGTGGTGCATAATTCTGTAATGTCCAAATGACAACTTATCCGAGAATCGCAAATGCTAAAGCAAGTACTTACGAATCTACCCAACCCAGCAGGTCCATAAAGATAAATTGGTTCTTCCTTCAGGAGTTCTGGGTTCTTCTCAAAACTAATACCCAAAATAACAGAAGGAAGACCATAAATATGATCACCATGAAGATGGGTAATAAAGATACGGTTCAATTTGTTACAACCAAAATGGTACTTATCTAGACAATGCAAGTGTGGATCATTCACTACTTCCCTTTTGCAAGCTCTGTTAAAGAAACAAAGTTGTCTAAATGTACCTACAACATAATGGAAAAACACTGTACAGCTCACCTTCGCCACAATCAAATAGCCAATCCTCCGAACCTCGCTTTGTAGGAATAAGCATGCCGACAGCGCTCGCTACAAAATTAGTATTGCAACAACACCATTTCTTACTCCCTCGACGAAAAGATGGCTTCATCGCGCCGGTTCCCAGAAAGGTTAAAATCAGGTCTTTGCTTGCCATAGAGGAATCTTTCCCTTTGGTCTCTTGAGTCTTGGCAATCACAAAGTGTTGAAAAATGAGAAACGAGAGAGTGAGAGTCTCATCCGATGTAGCAAGAATCACTGTCTACTAAAAAGCAGAAGAATTGAACAATCAGAGTGATGGTTATCAACCGCGGTTATTGACTCATTTCGATGAATTTGGAACATTTAATCACATTGAAGATGAGATCGGTGTTTTGTGTGCTTTTTCTCTTTTCACTTGTACTTAGCAGAGATTACCTTGCCATGTGAGGGACATTTAGGTGTCCTTATCTGTAGGGAGGTGAATGAGTTAACGCCCGAAGATCTGGATGAATTTTTCAGCGATGAATCGGAAAGATACCTGTTCCTTGCATTCCGAGGTGATCAATGTTTGTCTTGCAATTGGCAGCTGTATTATCCTAATCTTCTGACGTACCACTTTGAGAAAGAGAATGATGTAGGTAGCGCCCCACTGCGTTTATGTGTTAGATGATTTTTGGCACAATTGAAACTAGCAAGGCCGGAAGGGCTGCAGAGTTCTGCGATGTTGATCCGGAGTCTGCCAGACTGGAGCTCCGTATCATCACCAAGGGAGGAGCTCGTTGCGAGCAGTATCTGGACACGCAGTCTCTGGTACTTGTTGTTTTTGCCTCTCACGCAGACGGATTTCGTGACAGAGGCGACAGGGAAGATCGCCAAGAAGAGCTACGTTATGAACCACAGCAAGCCCTCGTTCGATGCGATGCGCAGCGACACCAGCAAGTCGCATCTGATCGAGATCATGTCGCCCTTCGAGCGCGCGTGCTACGACTTCTCGATCCAGATGGAGAAGGCCGCCGAGGCGTTCGCCGTTGCGTTTCCCTGTCTCGCTCATCGCTAGATGGAGCCCAGCGTCGACTTCAACCGCGTGGACTGCTCGCTGATGCACGATCTCTGCGACGAGCTCAGCATCACCGGCGTCCCCGCCTTGATGTTCCTTCCAGGAGAGGGCGTGGAGTACAACAACACCTACCCCGAGTACCCCACGGTCAACGGCATCGTGTCCTACCTCAACGGACTCCTGGGCACCCACAGAGGACCCGACGGAGGCCTGGACGGGGACTACGGGCGAGACGATGAGCTGGACGCGCTGGCAGAACAGTTCACACTGGTAGGGCTGCGGGGGTGATGTGAGTGGAAGGGCGACGAGGAGAAACGGAGGGAGATCATGCGGCGGGTGAAGAAGGAGCGGAAGCTGCACATCAATAGCGCGATCTACTACGTGATGATGAGGGACGTGGGTGCAAACCGATGGAGCGATGCGTAGATGATGGCGAACGGAACCGAGATCGTGTTCGACCGAGTCAACTCCACGCTGTATGAGCTGCAGGGAATGGAGGTCACCGACCCTCGCTACGCCCCTCTGATCGCTCGTCTGAACATCTTCCACGTCTTCGAGCCTATCGAGCCGACACGATCCGTAGAGACGATGATCGCCTGCGACGTAGATTCTGATGACACCGCAGAACGTGGATCGCGTGCTGAATGGAGAGAGGAACGTGATGGTGCTCTTCTATGACATTCGCTGTCCGGTGTGCCGTGAATTCGCGAAGGTGTTCCGTGACGCTTTTGACAAGCATCCGTTCAGTGTCTACTTTGCCTCTGTCAATGCAGGACACTACGAGTCGCTCCGTGTATGAGATGGGAGATGAGTCGATCGTAGATTCGTTTCAACATCACCGATCATCCCATGCTGAAGTATTTCCCTGCGGGAAAACCCATCGACACTCCGCTCGACATCCCTGAGCGTACTGCCGAAGGCATTGTGGAGTGGTTGTACGGTCAGCTAGCAAAGCAGGAGGAGGAAAAGAAGGAACAGGAGCAGAAGGAAGAGGCGGAACTTGCAAGTCACTTGGATGAGGAGGAAGAGGAACAGATTCCAAGTGAAACTGGGGTTGAAGAAGAATTGTAAATACTATTGGTTTGATTGTTTGTTTGAGAGTTACACTTTTCAAGTTGAAGAATGACATACTTTTTTCTTGTTTTCCTCAATTATGAGCGTAACTAGAATAACTAAAGGAGAGGAATCTGAAAAAGTCATTTCTCTGTTGGCGGCTGCCTTTGTTGATGATCCTGGTATCGCTATCTTTCACTGATAACTTGCTAGTTGTTAACTACATTACGAGAAAAGATGATAAAACACCCTATGCAGTACGTTGTCTTTTTGAGCAGATTGTACCCTTTTGTTTAACGCCTACTACCAATGTGCTTCTGAACAGCGATGGGAATGCAACAATCCTATGGTATCAGAATAGCGTAGTAATGACATCCAGGTGGAAGAATATAGAAAGTCCGCTAGGTTTATGGTTTATTATCAAATCGCTGATGAATCTGTCTACTTGGTTGGATATAGTAGGATCGTACTCTGGTGTTTTAACAGTATGATGATTGTTGGGGATGTGATGTAGGCGATTGATTTCATGCGTATTGTTAGCTCGAAAGCTCCCACGGTACCCTACTATCGATCCATCTATTGTAGTATCCGCATTTGTACGTGTATGCGGTTGCAGTAGATCCTTTTATGAAGAGAAAAGGACTTGGATCTGCCATGATGAAAATCGTGACCGATTATGCAGACAAGTTTTGATTTGAGTTGTTTTCTTTCTAGATACAACTACCCCGTCTACTTAGAAAACTCCAAAGAGCAGAATCTTCAGTTCTATCAAAAGCACGGTTTCATTGTGTTGGAGAGGTTGCAACTGTTTAGCGACTCGCCGTGGATGTGGAGAATGCTGAGACCGATGAAAGATCCGAAGCGACCTGTTGGACAGGAATTGAGTGAGTGTAGTGTTTTTTGAAAACAAGTAAAGACTTCCAGTCTACAGAATATACATACATTGAATGCGACAACATAGATGACAGAGTCCCATACGAACTAAACTTTGTGGTGATCAAGTAGGTACACTTCGAGAGGAGACTCAAATCGATGATTGCTCGTTCTGCGTACGTCTTTTTATACCCATTTCGAGCAAGTGAAGTATGTCCCACTTCGAATTTGGAAGAAGTGGACAATAATTGTGGGAAGTACTCTCTCATGGCTCCGAGAACAAAATAAGAATCCGTAGAGAGAAAGAGGTTGTAATCAAAAATGTCATGTTCCGAAATTACGTCGTTTATCTTGTCAATGACTCGATAGATCGTCTCGTTCGAAAAAAAGCAGTTATCCTCCTTCACGTTCGCCATCTTCCCTCCAGTACGAATCTGCACACCAATGCTAGGCAGTGCGTTCAGATCCTTTAGAAAAGTGTCAATGTACGTGCGAAGTTCTAGCTTGGGACGAAAGAGCGTTCTAGAGAATAATTGAATGACTTCATTTGTTGACGGAAGAGTCTTAAATAAACCAAGAGCCACGAGGCTCTCACGCGTATTGTTCTGACTTAGCAAGCTATAAGTTAGATCTTCCGTCATTACGCTAGTATAGCTTCGCTTTTTATCCAAATAAATTTGGCTAGGCGAGTACTGTATGGGTTGTGTTCTCACGCCACATTCATACAGGGTTCTCATCGATGTATCCATATTAGAGAAAAAATCTTCCCAACAAACTATGCATAAGAACAGATCAGAAACCACAACTTCTGAACTTGAGACCATTCATGACAGCCCACAAGGCAAGGCCACGCAGTCCCTGAAAAGAATTTGAAAAACCGCCCCACATATTATTGCTTGAGTACAGAGTACCAGCAAATGGGCTTCCCCTGACCAACAAATTGAATAGTTTATCTCTTAAAGCTGTATCATCACTGTCTGCAGATGAAGATGATTTACTTGCGAAAAGGGAAGATGACTAGGTAAAACAGCATAACAACTTCTACATATTGGCTACAACTGGCAAGAGAAAAAAGCAGTACAACAACCACCTTCCTTACAAGCATTATTCTTGATACTATTGTTTTCTATTCTACTTTTATAGATATCTCTAAGTTACTTAACAGGTCCCATATAGTCTAATTGGTTAGGATAGCAGGCTCTCACCCTGCCGATCCGGGTTCGATTCCCGGTGTGGGAATTTGTTTTTATTTTTCAGTCTATGGACCTGAAGGAACGTATTTCTGCTGTTCTTACCAACCAGAAGGAACGTTTCACTGACCAGTTGAAGTGTCTATATGCCGTATCTATCTTGTCGCCCATGTTCATCATAGCTAACAGATCAGTATCAGCAACTTACGGGCGTAAATCCCATTACTGGACAGGTACCGTTTTGCAATTCTCCTTTTGCATAGAAAACAGTTGCCCTCAGAACCCTATCTGATAGAGAAATAAGCTATGTTCTCAAAGCAGCTGAAAACTCGGCAGTGTATCCAATCACTTGGTTTGAAAAACAAGTTCTGGATTGTATGGATGCATCGCGTCATCGTGTTGCTACTACGGAAGGGGCAAACAGACTAATGCGACTTATGAAAGCAGCTACTACAGTATTTTACTCTTGGTGCTTCACCATTAGATCGGAGAGCGTTACTTGTTGTTAGAGTGTGTGCGTGATATTCGAGACCGTTCGATTCTCGACTACTGCTACATGAAAGGTTTGTTGTACACACTGTTGCGCTATTTGGAGGAGAACTGTGATATTGTGACCAACTATGATTATATTGTCTCTCTTCTGACTTTGCTGTCGACAATCCCTCTTCCGTCAGATAACTCTACCATAGACCCCATACAACTGTCTTTCTATTTGCATTGCGGAGATCCCGATATTGAAGATGTAGCAAAAAAAGTCGCATCCCACTGGTCCCTTTATTCTGTTTGTAGCAAACAAGTAATTACATCAGATGTCAAAGACCTTGAGTGGATGAGCTTCCGTATTATAGACTTGCTTTGTAAGATCGACAATCTTCTCATCCTTAAAAAGAAGGTACAAGTATTTCAGCGTTTCAGCAAAGAGGAAACTCTCTGCACGATCCTCTTTGGAGGTCTCCTTTCTCACATCAGACAGATGTGCATAACCGTAGGTAGTTCTGCAGTAGGTGTCGATGCCCTTCCACATCAACCAGCCCCACTCTCTATAGATAGGATCTCCGGTGATCTGGTTCAGATAGTACATGGTTTCTAGGGCTTCTGGTCGGAGAATGTAGTAGGGTGCTCGACTATTTACGCGTGGCGTCTCCTCGGTGAAAAACATACCCTCTGCAGAAATCCCAGTAGGAGTACTTCGATACATTTGGTAGCAAGTGTAAGCCAAGGCTTTCGCATTCGCTAAATCGCGATCTGCGGTCTCTGGATTGACTCCATGCATCACACCGAGAGCCAACATGCCTCCGATGAAGCAGGTAAGATGGCCCATCTCCTGCTTAAACCGACCGTCTCCGAATTGCTCGCCACAGTACAGCAGACCTCCAGGGCTGCGTTTGAAGAGTCGCTTCGTGAACCCATCAACAGCGTCATTGTACATCTTGCGAAGTCGCTAAAGATAACTCCATCCACACGCCGTTACTTCGTCCTTCTTTCCTCCCTGGATCCACATCTTCAGTAGATACTCATAGTAGGAATCGCTACTCGCTCCCATACTGAACATACTGCCTGTATCTCTACCCGTGGAAGGATTTAAGTACAACGAAAGCATGCCATCATGGGTTGGAGTATTTTCCAAGGTGTTGTACATATGATCAATCACCTTTTTGTACTTGTCGTCCTTGGTGGCACGAGCAAGGTACCTACAATGAACTGCTCCGTACAAGCTTACAAATACTCAAGTGACATCGATCCGATTTCAGCCAGGATTACATTGTTATTTGTCCATGAAGGTACTCGCGCTTCGCCTGTTTTCAGGTTCACTGAGGACTTAAGTTAATAACCACTCACTTCACTACCTTCGGATAGCCTGATCGAGTATTAAAAGCAGGCAGCAGTCGGTCTGCCATGTCTCTTGCTTTATCCAAAAACACCTTTGTATCGGTCAGATCATATGCAGCCAGTAATCCTCCGACAACACGGATATTCGTTTCAAACACAGATACAAACGTTGATCGATCGAAGTTGGCATATTGGCGCACCCATTCTGTTGCATCCTGGAGCTCTTTGTTCAACCCCAGTAGCTTCAGGGTATCCAAAGAGTCGAGAATCGTCATGCCAAAGCCACCCCAGTTGTTTCCTTTTCCTCCTGAAGTGGGATGCACCTCATCGGCTCCCCAAGCAAACTTTCGATATCTATATGACATCATGCACGATAAACTACCCTGCCCAGGCAAAACAGAAAGCATCGCGAATGTACTTCGCACGATACTCGCTCAAGTAGTGATACTCGTCGTGCAACTCTTCAGGTACCGTAAACTGGAAGTTCCCGTCCTTCACATCCTGATCGGTCTTCTCCAGTAGCATCGACACGAACTGCTCTAGTTTTCCACTCAGTACAGGAAGAGGGGAAGGAGGAGAAAGAGAGCAGAACTCGTCTGTCTCTGGAGGAGGAGGGCGAGCAAATGCATCCTCGTCTGCTCGTAATGAGCCAGATGCCTTCTTATGAGGAGTAAATGGCTCTCGCTGGATGTAACTCTGCAGCAGTTCCGTAGGATCTACCTGGAGATCAATAGATCAATGTAAAAAAACAAGAGTCGTCTGTGCATTCTGCAACAACTGTGCACTTTCCTGACTCTTCTTCGTATCTTGAAGATCTGCCTCAGCAACTGTAGCTTGCGATTGAGCTGGGCTTTCCGTAGGAGCCGCATGACCTCGAATATCTTCAGTAATGCGAGATGGTGAAGAATGGGTTGATGGCGGATTATTAACAGGCTGACTGGGCCTTGAATGAGATTTCTTCGGAGGAGTTTGCGGTGTGGAGACATCGGATGGTACTGTATTCTTGTCTGATGCTTGTTTCTTCCCTGTTCTCTCCGTGTACCGATGGTTCTTTCTTAGACTGGAGGCCGACTCGGAATACAGAGTGGAGATTGCGACAGGAGGCCTTGTGGTAACCGGAGTCGAGGGAGCAGCTTCTGATCGGAGGAGATACGTACCCTGACAGATGTGGGAAATCGACTTCACGTCTTCAGGTTTGTTTCTGAAAAGCAGCGATATTTGTCGATCCGAGAAAATGGTATCTGAAACCATTAGCTGATAGATGCGGCCATAGAAATGATATTTATTAGATGGAGAGCCACCGATGTAGAGTGTGCGAATGCCGCCTACTCGACGCGTAATCCGAGTAACATAGGCAAGATAGCCACTCACATACAGTTCGAGAGTAGCTGAATCGAATCCATTGATCTCCTTCTGGGGATGAGATAGAAGTAGGGTGATCTGAGTCCACTGATCTCTTCTAGCGATTACTGGCGATCGACAAAAGTACCGAATACGCGAAGCAGGTATGACCTCTGCCTGACTGTCGCTCTCAGGAGATTTCCAGATAAAGGTGAACTTCCTACAGTGGAATTCAGACGCATGAAATACATTGTTTCAACACTCAGGAAGAGTGCAAAACCACTGCAGCTATCATTATCAGTACAGGTAATGTCCCTATTTCCGAAAATATACATATCTCTGAGAGGAGCATTTTGTGGCAACATGAGCCAGAACGAAAACTATACATAAATTGTTCCAAACAAGAGAACCGTTTCAGAAGGTAGATCATTTACAGTTGGAACCGAATACAAATTGTAACCATTGAATTCTAGACCACTATTTCCACTACTGTTAAAATAAGAACGTGAAAAAACGGTGGAAAATCAACACTGGCGACAGGAGGAGACATATTAATCATAGCTTCACTTACACGATCTGCGGGGATGCGAGAAGCTTTTCTATAGATGAAATGACAAAGAAATAGTATTCCCTGCTTCACGGTACTGTTCTCTAACATTAAATCTGGAAATATAGCCAATTGCCAGTCCCACGCAGAGCAAGATCAAAAATGAGAACACCAGAAGAGCGCAACGAAATAAACGCATGTAATTCCATGCCCCTCGTCTCTTGGGATTAATGTTGTATCCTTTGCTTAGTTTTACGGTGGCCATTCCAGAAAACTGTATGAATCAATGCCCAGTATTGCTTCTTATAACAGGTTACTCAGAGGCCTCGAAAACCCATCAATTTGGTTCAGTGGTAATCTATTCTCTCGGAAACTACAGCAAATGTGTCTGGGTACCAGAGATCGATTCCTCCAAAGTAGTATTTTTATCAAACAAATCTTAGAAACCTGTGTCATTCAAACTGAAATCTTTAACCTGTGATAAAATAATATCGTCGCCTTTAAATGTAGACTCCAGTGGCTTCGAAGGCTTAACATCTTCATTTTCTTTAGTCGCTATTCCCAGTAAAACGGAGCTATCTGTGACCGCAGAAGAGTTCATGTTCTCCAGCAGCTTCTTGGCCACCTTATATTTATAATAGGTTTTGGGCTGTGACGTCTGGCCTAAAAAGAGAGTATACAGGGAGAGGTTGTCCAGCGTGGCTCCGCACACAAGGCATTTATGAAGCTGGAAGTGGTTCATTAGGTTCAACCAAGTCGGATTGTACTTCAACGTATTGGGATTCCCAACGATCACGAGACCGTATTTCGCTCGAGTGAGAGCGACATTCAAACGTCGAAGATCATTCAAGAAGCCTAGCACTCCGCTGTCGTTAGAACGCACGCAGGAGAAGATGATGTAATCGTTTTCTCGACCCTGGAACTCGTCCACACTAGCGATCTCCACCTTCTTCATCTCGTTCGTCTTAACAGGATGTCGTGACAACACCTGTCGCAAGAGTGTTCGCTGACTATCATAGGGAGTGATCACTCCAATCCGCTCACCACCAATGTTACACTCGACAAACCGCTCCACTACATTCAACACGCACGACGCCTCCATTCGATTCAACAGCGAACGTCCCGAGGGACCAGGGTCCTCCACTCCTTGCACACACCAGAACATCATAGGCATATCAGAGCGTGGCCATGGGAACGAAATCAGTCGAGTTCGCTCAGACGAGTGGATTCCATTCTGCAACGTACCGTTGTAGAACATATTCGATGGGAACTCCGATAGCGCGGGGTGCATGCGGTACTGGACGTTCAAGCAGTAGGGAGTGATTCCTAGCGATAGCAGTCGCTCAAACAGAGAAATGTCGAGGCCAGCTCGCTTGGCATCTTGATCAAGAATCACAGGACCAAGTTGCTGGTGGTCTCCCACGAGCACAAGACGCTGGCAGCCACGGACAACAGGGATCAAACACTCTGGCTCTCTGGCTTGAGTCGTCTCGTCAATAACCACAGATTCAAAGGTGGTATCTTCGAGACGAGGATCAAGTCCTGCAACACAGGTGCAGCAGACCACTTCAGCGTTCCGTAGAAGCGCCTTTTCAGCAATGTTGAGAAGTGATTCATACTGCTTTCCATCCTCCGCAGTCAGTTGGCCTGTTTTCTGAAGCTGCAGATTTAATTTGTACAGCCTGCTATCCGTCCCACCGACATATACAGCCATGTTATGCAAGCAAAACTCTTCAACGAGACTGCTTACATTCTCGCGTGAGCGCGAGACGAGTCGCACAATGCGAAGACCAAGATTTGAAAGCCGCAGCACAAGGTTATCCACCGCAGTGTTCGATGGTGCACAAACAAGCACACGCTGCTTGTAGGACTTGACAAGATGGTACACAATGGTTGCACACACAACTAGACATCACACCAATCCGCTAAAACTACTCGTTTTGCCCGTCCCGGGAGGTCCTTGGATGAGCGTTAAGTGTTTGTTCAGCGCTTCCTGCACAGCTTGGAGTTGAGAGCCATTCAGTCTTTTGAAGTTCGGGAGTGAAAGACTTTTTATGGAGATCGGAGGATACTGTTTGTCGACCACGCGGAATCCCAGTAGCATATCAAAGAGGAAATCAGATACGGAGTTCGGATGAGGGAGCAAATCAATGGCGCGCTTCATACGTCTATAAGGGATGTCATTCCAAGTAAATGAGATCGAAAAGCCAGTATTTTGGCCGAGAGGGAGATCATCGCAAGGGTCCATCAGCACCTTGATTTCTTCTCCTTCGATGTGAATCACCTTTCCAGAGTACTTCTGCTCGATGATCTTATCTCCGATCTTGGCCTCAAAGTGGATAGCGACGCACTGTCCCACATTCATCCGATAGCGAGAATCGAATTGATCGTGATGGAACACGGCGATCATGCTCGATCCCAGTCCTTTTTCCCAGCGAATTGAGACGTCGGTGATCCGTTTTGACGCATTATCCAGCTTGTCGTTCTGTCGCTCCAGCTCGATCAGAGGAATAAAGATACGCTTATACTCCTCTGCATTCTCGAACTGGCTGGGAATTGCCTCCAGCCCTTCCTGAGCCGCATCTTTCCTCGAGATGATGTCGAAGATGGTCACCGAAGACCCAGATTTCCAGGCAGCTTCTAACGACTTGATCTCCTTCTGTGTCACAGAGATCGTGCCACGGCCTGTAGCATGATCGTTGTTCAGAATGTAGTCAACAAAGTGGCGGTCGTTGATTATATGAGTCCAGGAATCTGCGTCCCAACCAATCTCCTTCAAGCGAGAACGATCAAGACACTGATCGCGGCAGATCAGAGTGTAGTCTCCTGTGTTGTTCCTGATTGTTCCCAAGTTGAAAACATTCGTATGAGAACTGTTATTAAAGCAACATAAAGGAGTGTCGCCCATATCTGCTATCAGTCCATCTGGATGCAGGATTATCGATTTGTGATCGCTGAAAATCAAGTGTTGAATAATATGGCTTCCCGATTTACATTTCGAATTACAAAACCATCTTTTGCATACTGCACACTGTGCTACAGCTGTTGGATCATCGTTGTTGCAGTAACTACAAGCCCATTCAGCCGCTTCATAATAGTCCTCGTCTTCGTCACCACTCTCATTATTCTCTTCATCACTCATAATATTATCAAATTCAGCAATTTCTTCGTTGTTGTAGTCACTCTTATTTGCATGTTCCCTTTTATGCCCTGAAGGACTCATATAGTTTTCTTCATCACTGCTGTTATACACATAAATGCCGTTTTCCATATTGAAAATAACATACTAATAGAATTGGAAATACCATTATTCCCGTAATTCTCATTTCTCTTTAGTAACGTATGGATTACTATCAAAGTTGGGATTGTGAAGCGGAAACAGAAGACTTGTTCTATCACCAATGCCAGCTCGCTGTGAATTATATGAGTGGTTGTTTATATCTTGACTCGGCAATGTTATGCCCTATCCAGGATGCCCGCATTGTAGTACAAGACAACAGTGAAGGGTAAAGATAGTTTGTGTTTCTAAACACTAGACAAATCTGTTCGGTTTCTAATGCAGATCACGTTGTTCTTTGTACGTTACGTTTCAAAGATCCTGCAATATTACAAGATATTCTCAATTCTTGCAATCGTTACACCTCACTCTTTTCAGAGATGTCTGCAGATATTTCTGATGAGTTTTCAGACCAAAAGTCACCTGAAACTAGCAGTGATATCCGAGAATGCCAGTATACTTTCAAAAGTCCATTTCCGGTGAGTTATTCCCAATTTACTATTTACCGGACGTATCGAGTTTGTTTTCTGCATCTCTCTTCATTTTAGTTTGTATACATAGTTGCTCAAATCCCCAACACTGATCCAGAGGAGTATCGTCTTCTCAAGATAGAGCTGTGTGATTCCGCATCATTGAGCGAGCCATTGAGTGATATTCTATTCGACGATGGCCGAGTCTACACTAAGAAAGATCTGCAGATCCTCTTTGCAACGCTCAATGACGGCTATAAATCGTAGTTCGTTCTAAACACTCTACATGATAGGACAGGTGGTTTGGTGATTGTTACAGGAGCAAAAGCAATTCTTGGATTCGTGCGGTTTACACGTTGCTATTACCTTGTTGTAGCAACAGAAACAAAGCCAGAAGGTATCATAATGGGTCATGTTGTCTATTCTATCACTGTTGGTATTCTACTGCTTGTTGACAATAGAACTCCGAGATCATCCCGCTGTGTATTGGAAAATCGCAGAAGACATCGATTATGAACATCATTAAAGGAAGTGGAGATGTAGATACTCGTGCGTCGTATCATGTATAGGATTTAGAAGACCATTACTTGAGTTTATTCAATATGATAGATCTTACGAAAGGTTTCTTCTTCAGCTACAACTATCCCCTTTCATATAGTGCTCAGCACAACATTCTGAGTTGTGTCAGTCATACTGCTTCGAGTGCTCCGCAAAGTATGTTCGTGTGGAACGCACACTTGCTTGAGGAAATGCAGCAGTGCCTCTCAACTGAGTGGTATGTGATCCTCATTCACGGAGTGTTCCTGCAACAGCGCTGCATCCAGCAAGATCGCCAGTTTCAACTTACACTTATTGCTCGACGCAGTCGGTTGTGCCACTTCATTCACTTTATCTGTAGAATGTATGCGGGTCCTCGTTATCTAAAACGAGGAATCAATGACGATGGCTATGTAGCAAATGAAGTGGAGGTGGAAACGATGATCGAAGACGAGTATGGCCATGTGGCATCCCATCTTCAAGTTCGTGGATCGATTCCTGGATATTGGAAGCAAGATGTTAGTGTCGCTGTTCCACGTCCTCCGATCCAAATCGTTCGAAATGATCCTCTCTATCGGACTTTCATTACTCATATCTCATTGCTTTTGGATCGTTATTCTGCTCCTATCCAGGTACTGGATCTTGTGAAGATGAAAGAGAAATCACCTCGAGAATCTCTTGTTGCTGAATTGTTACGAGAGAGTTGTTCTTTTGTGAATGCCTCAATTCCTTCTGGACTGAAGATCACTTATTGGCATGTTGATTTTGCCGATGTTGCAAAGCATTCAAGCGTTGATAATCCACTGCTGCATGACATTCTTCTACGATATGGACGGATATCAGTTGAGTATGTTTTTTGCTGCCTTTCGATTGTAGATCGACTGGATTCTTCGCTTCCTCTGTGTCATCGAATGCTCGTCGCAGAGTGATGACTAGGAATTCTAGTTTTCAGCCTTGCTTTTCATGTTCTGACTCCTTTCGGTCATGTCTATTGCAGTGCGATCATTTGGAGCAGCGCGGTGTTTTGCGTAGCAATTGCATCGATTGTTTGGACCGCACCAATGTCGCACAGTTCTTTCTGTCCTACATTGTGGTATACCGCATGCTGTTTGTCCTAGGAATCATTGATTCGCCGGACGTACCCGATACATCAGCGCTACAGCAGTTGCTAGTAGATATGTATAAGGAATTGGGCGATGTGATCAGTTTGCAGTATGGAGGGAGCAATGCGCATGACAAGATCGATGTAACTAGGGGAAATAGAAAGAAAAAGGATCTTTTTACAACGATTCTCCGACACTATAATAATGCTTTTACCGATAAAGTGAAGCAAGAAAGCATCAATGTGTTTTTGGGTGTATTTGATCCGCTGAAGCATGCTCAGCTTTTATCTTTAAATAGTAAAATGAATTATGATTATTATCTTCATAATCGCGGATATATGCGAAACGACACTGTTGTCATTCAAACTGTTCCTATGTGGTGGTTAAAGCCTTTACTTACATTTGAGCAATCAATTATTAAGGACTTACCAACATGGTTAAAGAAGTATCCTGCGTTTCAGTGTTCATTTTGTGGTAAAAAGCCTATCCTACAGAATGTGTTGTGTTGTGCATACTGTGGAGCTCTATTATATCATCGGCTTCCTATGCTTCATCGAAGCAGTTTCTACTCAGTGAATCATGATAATGGTCTTGTTTGGGAACAGCTGATTACCTCAGAGAAAGGGTGAGAGAGAAGCAAGTGTGTGAGATGTAGAGGGCATTTATGCGAGATTAATCGCCTACTAGCAGTTCCCTGCTTTGTCCCTCACTACCTTTCTTCAGTAAGGATATTTCATGTTGATAATCAGGCGATGTCAGAAGACAGTACTCCATCGACTCCTGTAAAATTACGGTTCTGGGAGAATTGGAATGCACGAACTCGCTCTACTGTTCAATATGTCGGATTGGATGAAAATGAATCAGCGAGGAATCGATCACTACCTGGAGATGAAGATGAAGACGAAGATGATGGCGATGATACAATCAGTGTAGGTGATAGTCGAATTCCAAATCATATGCATCCATCATTGCGAACACCTCATACTGGAGAACGGCTGTCGTATCGTGATGATGAAAGGGAATCCTTGAACTCATTGCATCTTCTCGATAAGGAAAAGCGTTTGTCTGAACGCAGTTCACATCATGATTCAAAAGAAGAGGATGTTGCAGTGAATCAATTCTGCGTGTTTCCTAGTTATCGTAACATGCAAATTCGTGATCTAGTCTACTACGATAACTACTATAATTACCCAGATGTACTTAAACAAAGTGCACTAGAAACTTCTGAGGAGTATCAATGTACTAGAAAGGAAGGGAACTCATCACTAGGTTCGGATAAGGAAATGTACAGTGAATACTTGATTGGAGGTCATCTGGATGAACTGATCGATCCACTGAACTGCTACAATCAGCAGCAGGACATGTGTGGTACTTATCATGTGAAGATAGGAGATGAAGAGTACGATGGTGACACCACTGCATGTATATTGTTAAAGGTAAATGAAAACGATGAGAAGCTGTTTGAACGTTATGTAAACCTAGAAACCATTTTGTAGTACAAACAAGTCATTTATTATTCTATATGTTGGTTAATTGTTTGTTGAACAGTAGTAATGAGCTGCTTCACAAATTCGCTATGGATGACTCGATGCTTCTTAGCCTACTTATCGGAGTCAGTAAAGTCATCAACACATTGTTCCCATAAATCATAGCGAGCAGTTGCAAAACTGATTAACTGCTTCATTTTCAATAACATCAGCATCAACAGCAAACTCCATTCAGCGCAATTTGCTACCATAAACCGATGCAACAGATACCTAAGGTCCTAAAATTGATGTAACCCTACTCCAAGTCCTCTTCCCTCACATCCGACCTAGCAGATGCTTCGCTTACCAGCTCATCCTTATCATTTATATACATCACCCATCCGCTCCCTTCCATAATGATAGAGAGACTCTTTGCATAGTCAGGGATTTCCACACTTTTCTCAAAGCACCATTCGAATTCCACGTTACGCAGTAACTTTACAAGAGAAGCGATATGTCCCTTGAAGAACAGCTGTTCTGTGATTACTGTTAAAACGTGCGAAACGAGGTAGGGCTTAGGAATTGGCTTTTCTGTCTCTTCATGTCGAGCTTCCTACTCATCAAGCAGATTATCTACTACCACCTCCATCAATAAAAACCGGTCAATATCGGCAAGCAACGAATATTCATCTCGAATGATTGCTACCAGGAGTAGTTGCAGTCCGCTTACATGAGCAATACATTCCTTCTCTATTTCGCAGCAAAACACTTCACTGTAGTCATCCACGAGCCACTCCTCTTCTCCATGCAATACTTGCTTCCATAGATCCAAGCTGAGTGATTCTTCTGCTTTTGATGTCCAGCCCTCGCCTATCGAGCAGAGAAGCCCTTGGAGAATACTGATAGTTGTCACAGCATATTCCATGTCATTGTTGAACAAAAACTGCCGATATAGAATCTTGATGTCCTCTGCATTTTGAACAGCAAATGGCCACATTGATCGTTCCTGCTTTCGAAGACAGCGAACAAGAATATGCGAGAAGAAAGGAAGCTGACTCAGTAGCTGTAGCGTTGCTGAAAGAAAGCTGGAATCACCGCAATTCAATGCATAATGCAACATGAACTCCAACGAGGGAATCAAGCCTGGTAAGCTGAGCATCAATCCTTGCTGCAAATAGCCAGAAGCAATACCCAATTGCTGCACATGCAACAGCTCAGACAGCAGAAGGTGAAATGCACACACAACCACAGGACGAATCCAGGTACGTTCGTCGGAAGAGTTTTCACCATAGTTCGGGAGCATCGACAGAAGAGCACATTTACTCCAGAAAAAGCCCCAAATTGTCCCACTGGTTTGGGACTGGATGAGTCGCTGCGCCCCTGAGTAAGCAGAAGAAGGTAGAGAAGAGTGTGCAGGGAACCAAGCCTATGAATAAACCAAATTAGACAAAACAACAGTCTGCGTGTTGTTAACACAGAAAATGATGAACGAGTCGAAATTCATCGGGTTTTGAAGCACTCCACGATCGCGATAATCGCACAAAACGATTTGTTGGACTTGAGCGAATAAAAGGGAGTCTTCCGCATCCTCCGTAAGATGAGAAAGAAGAACAGAATAATCCCATGTCCACACTAGAACATCGTTGCATCTAAGTCTCTTAGTTTCTCCCCCCTCCAAGCGAACCATTCGTTCAGATGTAACGAAAATCCCACGACGAACCCACCAATCTGTCCGCAACTCTCCCTTCGTCACGAACTGCATGGGCAACCGAGATACGCTGGGATGGTTCCAATTCTCTATACTCAAGGAGGTAATGTATACTCACCACTCTCCGGAACATAGAGTACATAATACAACCGATGCGTCGTACAGCAGAGAACATGACTGTCTGCAACATGGATGGAACAGATATAGGGGAACGAAGCAGTAGGCATTGTGCAAGGAAGAAGACCATTCTGCAAGGGGGTAAAAGCAGGACCCTTGAAATTCAGTTCGACTTCCTGGAGAGCGTGACGGATATCGAGATCGTGAATGTTTAGAGCGTAGAGAAGAGCTCCTGGCTTTGCCATATTGAAGGGAGAGACAGCAAGAAGAATGATTGACTCAGAGAACCACTCAACTGCTGTGATTAGGCCTTCCTATGATTGACAACCAAGACATGTCCCAACAGTGATTAGATTATTTACAACTGTGAACTTCGCACGTTTGCTTTGGTACAAGCAAAGGGAAGTTGCGGAGAATAAAAGAACAGAGCAACCTGAAGGCGATGAAGACTGACCTAGAACGGCTTCCTGGTTAGCAAGAAAGGAAAGCGGAATAGGAATCACACTGGGAAGAATGGCTAGTGATGAGTTCGTATCGCTGTGTATCTGAACCAAGACCGTAGTGGAATGCCCAAAGCAAGAGCAGCTCTCACTAGATGTTAATCAAACAAGGGAAAAAACGTTGCTGTAAGATAATCCGGTGTAACAACGAACCGTTGACAAAGCAACCTCGATTCTCGCACAAAGACTTCATTATTTACCCCATGGATCACTTGTTCGTATGGGATATTGAACAAAAGCGCCGTTCCTTGCATGTTGAAACAGCAGCAACTCACTTCATGTCCCAACTCCCCACTCTCTTGATCCAGAATCGGCAAAGAAGGACCACAATAGGAGAAAAGCATATTACCCCGGACATCCCACACCATAATTCCTTGATATTTCATTCCTAACGCCAGGATTGGGTTTCCCGGACACCACTTGACACACAAGATCGTATCGTAAGAATAGAGAGGAGAGAGGCTGAGTTGTGGGTACTGACGGATGTCAATCGTCGTGATCAGGTCTGCGGAGAACCAGTCAGTGTCCCGCTTGATGCGGTAAATGGCCACAGACAGGTGAGAGGACGTCACGGCAAGCAGAGGCAATCCAGGACAGAACGTCACCAGTCGAACGCCATCTTCCGTGTTGACGTGGAACCGCAGAGCACGTACTGGAAGGCGAGAGGAAGGCGGAATCTCGAGAAGAAAGCAGGAACCATCATCTAGTGCTAGGGTGATAATGCATAACTCGGAAATGGAAGAAATACTGACAGCATGCCTCCGCTGAAGAGAATAACCATCCGAAAGAAAAGACTCTGGAATAAACCGATGGAGTGGACATGCCAAGATATTTCCATTCCAGTTGAGTTCTGCAATGCTTCCACTGTCAAATACAATATATATGCTATCAGATAGAAGGCAAGCTGACAAAGGATAGCCATATTGATCAATATTAAAAGATCCCGATTTATTTATTTTAGCAGAAACATAGAAGATCGGTGAAGACGAGTCTTCGCACACATCTTCTAGAGAATGGTAATCTACCGTCAGACGATAAAAATCCACAACTCCTTCGGATCGAACGACGATGAATTCACGGCTATTCTCCCTCCAAAGCAGGAAAATCCTATTCAGAAGTGCTTTACTGTAACCAGCTGGACGATTTTGGGGAATACTTGCCAATATGCGAACTGTTGGACACACCGACAAAATTTGAATTCCACTGACAGTCACTGCCGCAAACAGCGAACCGTCAGGCGACAACTCCAAACAACGATAATTTGACTTTGGGGGAACTGCATATTCCACCAAACGTTCAAATGGAGTTATCATCGATACAAATAATGTTCAATGAAATCTCTTCTGGAATGTGGTTTTACCTAGTTAGATATTGTGTGTTATAAGGAACAGATGTAATAGTTTCCACAACAAGTACTACTCGTCGGAACTCCTTCTGGGGATTTTTTTGGCGATACATGGACGGTAAGGTGTTCCGGAGTCGTTAATGTGGGCACATTCTGCTTTTTGTGCTCATGTTCTGCAATTCGTTTATGTATATCTAGGATCAGTATGCAAATGATCTAGATACCTTTCAGTATGGTTTCGAAGGCAGTATTGATGCCTGTGGCGTCGTAGGCTGATGTTTCGATAAAAGCTATTCCATGCTTTTCTGCAAAGGCAATTGCTTCTTCAGACTCGACCACTCGTTGACTAGCAAGATCACATTTATTTCCTACCTAGGTGTGATGTGCATGCAAGGTGGAAACTAGAACCACAACGATATCATTATCCGAATAGTGAATTAGCTCACTCAACCATATACCTACATGCTCAAAGCTAGTTCTGGAAGTAATATCATAAACGACAAGGGCTCCAACAGCCCCTCGATAATAACTATCCAAAATGTGACCAGAGAAATCTTACGCACTCGTGATAGCTCGATAGCGTTCTTGACCCGCTAGATACAATAAGAAACATACGTTAGAACCATACCTGTATCCCATATCTGGGCCTTGATGATCGTCGAGTCAATGGGGACACACTTGGAAGCGAATTCAACTCCAACAGTCGATCTTGTGTCTGTATAGAACTCGTTCTTTGTGTAGCGAGACAGGATATTGGTTTTTCCCACACAAGTGTCACCAATCAAGACAACTACATGTGATGAGAGATGAAGTTCGCATTCTTTTGCATAGATAATCATAGTGTTCATCGTCATCCACACTCGACATGATGTTTGAAAAGAATGATAAACAGCGATTCAAAACGGGGATTTGTCGATTCTCGCGGTAATTTCCATAGTCTTCACTTTTCAATAAGTATCGTTGTTATGCAAGTAATTAGTGAAAAGAAAGCCAGTACGACTGCAGTGCCTATGAAAAGAACAACGTGGGTATCTACAGAATCGTTTGATTCTTAGGGATCCGATTGTGACTGGAAGCACTGTATTGGCCATGAAATATAGGGATGGTGTCATGATGTGTACGGATACTTTGGGTACTTGATTGGCTTTCTGATAACCATTTTAGCTTCCTATGGAAGTATGTCAATGTTTAAGAATGTACAACGAATGTACATCCTAAGCAATGATGTGATCATTGGATTTGATGGAGAATATAGCGATTTTGCCTATATTGTCGAAGAACTTGAGAAGTCTTTGTAGGTGATACTTGGGCCGAGTTCACCTGATAGAAACGAGTCTGCTTTTATGGACGACAACTCGCTCCTGAGCGCTGCTTCCACATTCAACTTTCTTCGAGCTTGGCTTTATAATCAACGTACAAAGATGGAGCCTTTATGGAACACAATCGTTGTGATTGGAATGGAGAATCAAAAGCCGTAAGTAGTTGAGTGCAACTGATTGTGGAGAATCAGTATTGTCCACAGTATTCTACACTCGAATAGAGGTGTCAATATTCGTGGAATAGATGGGAGAGATCTCTTCCGTTTCCGTTGACAGACATTCACCCTTTCCTAGGTTCCTTGGCATTGTGGACAAGCTGGGAGCTGCGTATGAGGAGGAATTCTGTGCCACTTCGTTTGGATTGTACTTTTGCCTTCCGTTACTGCGCTCGCTCTATCGTGAGAATATGACTGAAGAGGAGGCACGCGCAACTCTGGAGGAATGCGCTCGTGTGGGGTACTATAGAAGTTGCCGTGCTAGCAATCATGTATATGACGTGCCTTCGGCTCAGTCGTAGATACAAATCGCTAAGGTGACGAATGAGGGATGTGTGATCACGAATCCCTACGTGTTGGAGACACACTGGCCAGTTTAATTGAGTGTTTGTTGCAAACAGATGATCCACCTCTTGGAATGTATTCATTATCCGGACTATGATAATGTGTTTTCCATGCAATGTAATGACTACTAAACTTCCATGTATAATAAAACTCGATGCACTCCTGTGTACTCTTTGTCTTTACTGCTTTACTTATATAATAAAACTCTTTCCCGTACACACAAATTGCGGCTTCAAAAACAGCTACTTCATGAGGAGTCCAGCGTTCTATCGATTACCCCTGAACTCCGCAGTTACCTAATGGTGTCGTGGGTACCAGGTCTGATGACAGTTGTCCTAAGAGTCTCGCGCGGTCGTACAGATACTATGCGTTACAAGAACAGTCGAAACATGCAAGCTGAGACTGATGGAGACCGTAGGGAATAGGGCTACGTGTATTATATATTTTGCTAACACAGTCTAAATAATCTTCAATCTGTTGCTGGTACTGACCCATCATCTTGCCGTGTCCTTTTTTATGCAAAATCTTTACGTTCTTCAACTCGTTCCATGGCTCCTTCTCCACATCTATTCTAAACCTGGGAAAGAAATCCTACCGAACGGAAGTGTGCAGTCGATACAATAATTTCCAGAATGTTTCTTCTCGGAAGTCTCTTTCTTTTCGTTTTTCTTTGCCTTTGAAGATGAGTTTTCTCCTGAATCTGTGTGATTTGAAGCTTCGTCTACATAATCAGAAAAACTCAATACTACTAGATTTTCGAGAATCTTTTGAGTGATGTGTTTTATCTCCTTTTGAACGATCCTTCTCAGAGTTCTTGTTTTTCCTTATGTATGCTCTTCTATTCACTTTATTTTCGGACCAAACACTCTACCGCATGATACTTTGACGCTTCGCAGCTTCAGGGCGAAACATAACTTTTCTTATTGCCTCCACGATCTTCAATTGCTTCGTGAGTCTGCGGTGTCTAACAATAAGGAGTCAAGCAAATCTAAACTCAAAGGACGAGGGCTCCCGTGCAACTTCTTGTAAGTATCGAATTGCTTCGGTAACATCTTCTATGGATTACTATATACTAACGAGTGAATTACCTCGAGTATATTCCTGGGGCATAATTTGTGTGAATAGGCTTGTTGACAGGCCTTTCCAGTAGATTTGTCAAAAAGAATAAAAGTATTTTCTGTCCTTTGAAATATGGGATGGTAGACAAGTACTGATTTTCATAGTTCTATTGATTTAAGAAATGTCAGGTAAAAATATAGTGAACCGAAATAGCGATTGCAAGTCGTTTTACACATTTTTGCTACAGGAGGCAGAAATCACTCTCAAAAAAAGAAAACATTTAAAAAACACGTGTTGGCTCCTAAATCAATAAACAGGGAAGCGAATGAGTTCCAAATGTAGCAACACAATGATTCTAGGTTGCTGCTATGTGGAGTCAACTCCTAGTGAGCCAAAAAGAGATTAGCCTACTTAAACTTAACAGTTTAAGCCATTCCGTTAGAAAAGGCTAAACTCGGGCTACTGTGACTAACCAACGAATCACCGCTTTGGCGGTAAAAGAAAACTTCAAGTTATCACTCAAACTCCCTATTCTGCATAACTTGGCCAACTATTTGCAATCCTAGAGGAGGATCAACTATGCCTTCCAGATCTTCTGAAACATAGATGAGCAATGGCAATTGCTATAGGTGATGATCAGTTCCACGATTCCACGTTTCCACTACCTGCTTCCAAGCCCTTTCTATTTCACAAAAGATTGTTATAGTAGAATGTTCGCTCGTGCACTTGTTGCTTCGTCGTCAAGAGCTTATGTTAACTCTGTATGAAGTCTTGTACAGAGTATAATTTTGTAGATGTTGAGAATGACCCCTAAAGCTGTGGGAGCTGTGAGAAACCTCAATATTCATGAGTGGCAGAGCAAGCAGCTTATTCAGAAGTAATGATTTTGAGAAGGAAGTCTATTTTAGGTATGGAGGAAGGGCTCAATCTGGAGAGGTGGCTTTCTCTCCTGAGAGATCAAAGGATATTGCCCTGCAGCTTTGGAACCAGTGTAGGTAAAGGTGAAGCTAATGATATGTAGTCCCTGGATGCAAGTTTGTTGTAAAGGCCCAGGTGCTGACTGGAGGACGTGGCAAGGGCCACTGGGAGAGCGGAATGCAGGGCGGAGTCAAGCTTGCTAAGACGTAGGGATTAGTGCATGTTTGTGAGGAACAGCCCTGATGAAGTGTATACGATTGCTCAGGAGATGATCGGCCACAAGTTGTTCACGAAGCAGACCGGCGCCAAGGGAATCAACTGCAACAAGGTGATGGTGTGTGGTGCAGTGAACATCCTTAAGGAGTTCTATCTTGCCATTCTCCTCGATCGTGCCATGGGCTGCCCTATGATCATCGCCACCTCTCAGGGAGGCATGGGAATTGAGGAGGTCGCTCAGAAGTGCCCCGAGTGTCTGTTTAAGATCCCCATCTCGGTGAAGAACGGTCCCACCAAGGAGCAGCTGACGAAGCTGGCGAAGGACCTGGGTCTGGAGGGCGATCTGGTGCAGGACTGCGTGGACAACGTCAAGGCTCTGTACAACGTCTTTGACAAGTGCGACTGCACCATGGTGGAGATCAATCCGCTGGGAGTCATCGAGACCCCTACCGACGAGAAGGTCATTTGCTGTTTGGACGCCAAGCTGCAGTTCGACAACGATGCTGCGTTCCGCCAGAAGGAGATCTTCATGCTCCGTGACAAGAGCCAGGAGGATCCTCGCGACGTGCGCGCTTCGATGGCCGGCCTCAACTACATCGGTCTGGAGGGCAACATCGGCTGCATGGTCAACGGAGCTGGCTTGGCCATGGCCACCATGGATACCATCAACTACTTTGGAGGAAGCGCTGCCAACTTCCTGGATGTGGGCGGAAATGCCAAGAAGGAGCAGATCTCGGAGGCTCTCCGTATTCTTCGCTCGGATGCTCATGTGAAGTCCATCCTGATCAACATCTTCGGAGGAATCATGCGTTGTGATGTGGTCGCTCAGGGCGTGGTGGATGCTGCGCGCGAGATCAAGTTGGATATTCCTCTGGTTGTCCGTCTCGAAGGAACCAATGTGGAGAAGGGAAAACAGATTATTAGAGAGAGTGGTCTGAATATCATTGCTGCTGACGATTTGGGTGATGCCGCTAAGAAAGCTGTCGCTTCTGTGAAGCCCTAAATGTGTGACCGTATATGAAATTTATTTTCTTTTTGTTTTACAAATTATGAATCGGAGAATTCCTACCTCTCACAGTGGAATTGGAGAAAATGTCCTGATTAATATATGCCTTTATTCCACATTTATACACGCATTTACCATAGTGACTGTAATAATTGGGACGATGTCGATCGTTTCTCTCACTATTCTCCATTATTCATACCATATGGAAGATCAACCTCTTTTTGACTCTGTCATGTTTTCTGACTCCGAATTCACGGTGTCCAGTACTTCCTACAGATGGTTCATGAGTATTAGACACATCCCTCACAGACAACGACTCCTTTGATTTCAACTCCCCCATTGTTGAACCTGCAGAACCCTCCAGTAACACTCCAAGAGACCCTCCTCAAGTGTGCCTATCTTCTGATTCCACTGAGAGGAAATCCCAAGTAACTACCATCCAGGAATACAGTCGTCTGGTTATTGAGTGCATGAAGAAGGGGAAGAGGATGAACACTACAGAGGTGGCTCGTTGCATTCTTGATTTGGTACGTCCACGTCCAGTCTCACTGGTACGAATTCAGGTTCATGAATGACCTCCAGACGGTTAATGTGCGTCGTCGTGTGGGTGATGCACTCAGTGTGCTGACCGCCATCAACTATGTGAAGAAAACAGCAAATGGATATGTGTGGATTCGAAACGATACTTCTCGTTCTGAAGATCTTGAGAGTAATTGTGGTTCTGAGCTGTAATGTACAGAAATAAAAAAAGAAGTGGACTGTTTGAGACTGAAGTTGGAAGAGAAGAAGGCAAAACTGCAGTCGCTGATTGCGCTGGTACGCACACTCATCCAGTATCACGTGTAGAGCAAGCAGATCAAGAAGGACAGAGGACAGCAGGAGATGAGTGTTCCATTCAATGAAAAGCACGATACTCTGTGTGACTTGGAGGGTAATCACGAGGAATCTGAAACTTCGTACAATTCAATCTCATTACCTGAGTTTTCTTATTCTGATTTGCCTATTGAACTGAACGAACAAGACATGAGTCTATCGGCCGATAATTTTTCACAATTCAGGTAGTTTTTCTAACAACTGCTCACTGCTAGAACTAGTCCGTTTCCTTTTTTTGAAGATATGCCTTTCCTCGATTAGTTGGGGTTTTGTTATTTATTCTGCTGTAACGTAATCTCACTTTTTGTTTGATACAGTCTGATGGAGGTAGCTAGTGAGCAAAACAATACACAAGATGCATGTTTAAAGTTGTTGCGTGGCAATACAGATGAGCAGAAGATCGCTGGCTTGCTGATGGCATCAAAATATCTGAAGCCTACTGTACTCATGCTAACTTTTGTTACCTTATGTTCTTAGAAAGAGGAAAATATGACCAAGTCCATGCTTGACAAACGGAGTGAATACTGCCTATTCTACCTAATGTTTAGCATCTGATATTTTTAACGCTATCGGACTTCCATTTCTGGAGAGAATGCTGAAAAGTACAAAGGGGGAGGAATACAGCAATCTAGCTGTTTCTCTTTTAATTAAGTAGAGGATTTTGTATATATCCACTGTAGTTTTTGTGATAATGAGAGTCTTCATAAGAGTATTATCCAACTTATCGTTCCTCTTCTCCAACTCCTTTGTAAATCATCGGATAATGTGCTTCGAAGCGATATTATCACGATTCTCTCTGTCCTTTCTAGTGACTCTTCTCTTCAGCCTGTACCATCAATACTTGAGTTTCTATTAGTTTCTTTGTAATAAAATTGTTCTATCTTCGTTATTGCTCCATTGCAACAACCTTTTCAAAGAGGTTGGCTCGGAAACTGTTTCATCCAGCGAACTTCTGAAAGAGTTTGATCGTCTTCTTCTTGTTATTCATAGCTCGCTTTCGCTTCTCTCACTCCTCACTCTTCGTCTCCCTCCTGCTCAAGTCACTTCGTCGCTTCTTTTGGAATTCCTGAAATCGGCTTGTTCTTGCCCACCAGCTCATATGTACCCTTTTCTCCCCTCTGTGTCTTCCTTCCTTTCCCACAAGCCAGCTGTCTCTTCAGAATTTATCCGTTCCGTTAGACTCCATCTTCACTGGTTGATTGCTCGGTGTTTCACCTATCAACTACCCTCAGAAAACCGAGTGGATCTATTTGAATTTCTTTGGTATGTCATATCGGAATTCCGGTTCGACTGGCTGAATGAATCGATTACTAGTGCGAATTCTGGAATTCCAGATATCGAAAGCACGCTAACAAATGAGAAGCTAGTGAAGGTAATCGCACGAATGAGCAGTGTAGAGGTTCGTGTTCAGCTGGATTATTTTTACAAAGATGTTGTAAGCATTTATGAACAGAAAAAGGATAAAAAAGTAGCTACGAGAGATGTGTCAAAACGGTTACTTCTTGTGGAAATAAGTCGAGATTATGATTTTTAGAGTTGCTTAGAAATTGTAATGGAAGTCATGAAGGAAGTCGGAGAAAGTGTCGAACAAAATAACCGTGGTTATTTATTGGGAGTTTCATTTGTAGCATTTACCAATTTTGATTATGATACAATCATAGAACTGAGTAGTGCATGGGCCGATTCTCTTCGTTGTGTCAAGGAATTTGCTTCATTAGCTTTGGGAGTTACAAAAACAGATTCATACAAACTTCATAAAGCAAGCAGCGAAAAGACAAAAGATGAGGCAGTTCTTGAAGATTTCTCAATTATGAACACAGTTTTGGAATATTGTGCTATCTTCATTTCCGATTGCTTGAAGGAGTTTCCTGAAGAGGTTGATGATGATCAGTTGATTGAGCAACTACTTGCGTGGCATGAAAACAGTCAGTTTAATCTTTTCTGTGTTTTCTAACAAATATAGCTACAGAATATGAATCACTTTTACTGAACCATTGTAAGCATTAATTGTCTTATAAGCAATGACGGCTGCCTTGGAAAATACTTCTGAGATATTCTCTCCACTCTTTGCAGAGCACTCGATAGCTTCGAACTGGTTTGCTGCTGCATAATGCAACACATTTTCTAAATTCACTTTCCGGTTTGTGCAGTCGATTTTATTACCAACAATGAGAATTTGCACATTCGGACTCTCCTCTAGCAAGCAATTCAGCCAATCATCCATGTTATCAGCAGAGTTGGCATCTGTAATATCGTACACCAGAAGTCCAACCACTGCCTCTCTTAAGAAAAAGCGTGTCATCGAACGGTACTGCTCTTCTCCTGCAGTATCCCAAATGTGGAGCCTATTCCTTATTCTGTGAATGCAGCTAGTACTTTACGTGTACTTCATCTCCATCCTCACGTTGAAGTATCATGTCTTTTGAAGCAAAAGCAGTACCAATTGTAAGTGCATGCGCTGCTGTAAACGTGTTCTCTGTAAAGCGTTTTACAATGCTAGGGTATACTCAATCGGATAAAGGGAACCTTGATTTTCCTACGGCACGATCTCCAAGAAGGACAACTTTATATGCTTCAGGGAGGATCTCTTTTTGTTCTTCATCGTCTTCGGGAATAGATATCGCTGTACTCTATGATTGGCTCCTAGGTCTCGAATCTTACTTTTTCTTTACCAGAACAATTTCCCATTGTATATTAAATAAATTCTCGAAAAATCGGGACTGTGCAAAAAAGAATAATACCGACTGTTTAGTAACAAAGACATATTAAATGAATGTCCCAAACAACCCGAAAAAAACAAAAATCCCAAATAAAACAATACCATCAACGACATGGATATCCTACACAAAGATAACCCTGAATATTTTACATATTCCAAATCAGCTTCTGGAAGAATTGTTAGTTCTTCAGAAACAGTTCGGTTTTCCAGAATCGTCGAAGCACACTGCTGATGTTCGCTTGAAGAAACGGATAAATCTAGAGACTCGGGATTTTCTAAGACATGCTCCGGATCTTCGTTCCTTTCATTGAGTATTTCTTTTTGCTCGATTACCGTACCGTACACTTCTTGCAACAATTGCTGCGTTTCAGCAAAGATCTGGTGTTAAACTACTTCTTATTATCTACTTTGCTTTGCTCTGCCTGAATTGAATCCACTTTGTCCGAAAGAGTGGCCTAGTTGTCAAACGGACCAAATGAGCACATTTGACTCAATCGTTTTTTCCATGTTTGTTCGGATCCTTTTTCGGTCGTAGCGAGTGTAGCAGAAAGTGAGAATATTCAGTGCTAACATGGCGAGATACGAATATTGGCCTAAACGGCGGATTTTCTGTTCCCACGCTCGTTCCTCATAATATCGTTTGTATATATTCTCTTTGTACTCTTCTAACTGTTTCTTCTGTGTTTCAAAAAGACTAGGCGTAATAATCTATCGTGAATGTGACGCTTGGTAATCTTTGCGCACCTCTTCTAAAGGCAACTCCCAGTCATTTTCATTTGCCACTAATTCTGCAAGCCGTTTGTTTTCTTCTGCAGTCCGCTTGGGCTTCATCATCAGTTCAGAACGCTCCAGTTGCAACTGCATCACTTTTTGTTCTCGATTCTATAATGTTCACAGGATCACACACCAGACCATATAATCAGCATTGAGGTTTCTCAGTTCCTTTGTAGTCTGTTCAAATCTCCTTTCTGATTCAGTCACTGCTTTTTCCAGTTCAGTGATCTGGTCATATCCCGTCGTTTTATTGATCACACCACTTGACCAGTCGATACACTTCATAAAGCGAGAATAGCCTTTCGTTTTCGCCTGTTTGAGCGAGTTTGATACTCTTTCATTATTCTACATCATCGTATTCATTACTTGTCAATAGCTGGCTGTGAGCTTGTTCTCATCTCACTGACTCTTTGTTTGAGTGTTGCTAGAGTACGATTTCTCGTTGTTTGAGCTAAGCCTGAAACTAAGCATGATTCGCTATACAGAATTGTCTTCGAATGAGAACTCCTCGATTCCACATGAGAATTAAGCCCAAATGAGTCAAACAAACAGAGCACACGACAATTTCTATAAGAATGGATTAGGGAGTACCTTTCCATCAATAACCACACGGGTTGGTTCCCTCAAAGCAAATGGATTATTGCCAGGCTGTGGTACAGGTCGTCTCAACACAGCATATTCTCCATCTTGCCTAGCAGCAAATGGGTTATAACCAGGACGGCTTTCTGGCTTTTTCCCCACTTCTTCCTTCTCCATAGCCGATTCGGACGCACCCAGTTCATCCCCTGGCTTAGGTGACGCTGTCGGCTTGGGTGGATTGAGACCCACCAGACTGAACGGGTTTCCACAACTCTTCGCGAAGGGGTTTCCAGTAGGTGAAGGCGAAGTTGGAGGGAAATAAGGAATTCGTTTCACATGATTGAAGGGAGTTGGAAGACCTTCTGGCTGTGGAGGAGGGATACGACGTGGCTGAGGGGCACGCCGAATAACCGCGGGAATCATAGGAAGATCATCAGACTCGCTGAAGCTTTCATCGCTAGAGATTGTATCTTCGCTCGAAGATTCTTGCAATCGTCTCCGTCTCGGTGGAAGATCTTCTTCCTCTTCGCTGGAAGTATCTCTGAATCGTCTCTGTCTTGGCGGGAGATCTTCCTCTTCGCTAGAGGTATCCTGGAATCGTCTCCGTCTTGGCGGAAGATCCTCTTCCTCTTTGAACGACTGTCTTGGTGGGGGATTCTCCTTCGGTTCTTCCTTCTTCGGCTCGGCTTTCCCAAATTTGAACTTAGCAAACAAATTTGTAATCGCGGTTTTCGCCTTGTTTTCGATGCCCTCCGGTTTCTCCGATTTCTCCGATTTCTCCGGTTTCTCTGGAGGTTGTCCGGGACGTGGTGGAAGTTTAGGCTGACGTGGATCGCTGTCTTCATCAGAATCAGAATCATACCGCGATCTCCGTCCCATCTCTCGTCTAGGAGGTGGGCCTCTTCTCGGTCTGTCGAAGTCATCATCCTCGTCCTCACCTCGTCGTGGAGGTCTTGGTGGTCCTCTTCGTGGAGGTCTGTCGAAGTCTTCATCTTCATCTTCGTATTGATTCCGTGATTTGGGTGGCAAACCAGGTCTTGGAGGCATTCCTCTTCGTGGAGGTCTGTCGAAGTCTTCATCCTCATCTTCACCTCTTTGTGGAGGTCTCGGTGGTCCTCTGGGGGGCATTCCAGGTCTCGGAGGCATTCCAGGTCTCGGAGGCATTTCTCGTGGTATCTTGGATTTCGGTGGCATGTCAAAGTCATCCTCGTCTTCATCTCGAGATCTCCGTCCCATTCCAGGTCTTGGAGGCATTCCAGGTCTTGGAGGCATTCCAGGTCTTGGCGGTAATGTAGAATTTAACGGCATATCAAAGACATTATCTTCACCTTGAGCTCTTCGTCCCATTCCAGGTCTTGGCGGGACCATTGCAGCATCCTTGGCGCTCTTAGATTCCTTCGGCTGCCTACTAACAGCAATGTCCTCTAGAGGCATATCTATTGATAAAGAGAGAAAGCAACCCACCCTGCAAAGAAGCAGAAACAGCAGTAGGCGAGAGAGCTTTCATAGTGACAAACAGTGTCTACATGTGATTCTCCTTATCATAACTCACTCCCTGCGCTCCATTCTCACTCTTAACATGCACCACATGTCTCAGATAACCCTCTTTATCTAGCTTAGCGAATACACGATCCATAGGAATCAGTCCTTCTGCTGCTACCTTTCCTATTCCCTGAATAATCTGCACTCGCACTGCTGCAATGCCTTCAATGCCCATAGCACCACTACCAAACCGACTGCTCTCTCCCCAATTGTACGGAGGGAAACGAACATCCTTTGTGCTGCTCGATTCACCAATAATTGGCTGGCCCATTGCGTCTAGAGCAGTTAGTGTCACGTGCGCAGCTCTAAGAAAGAGGAGGGAATGAAATTAGTACCCGATAAGTTTGATATCCTGTAGATCGTTGACACATATCTGCAAGCCAGCATAACCACGATAATCGATATTCTGAGAAGAGGTAGAGACTAGATAAGAAGGAGAAAAAAGAGATACGAGTTGAGATTCCAACACCAAAGAACTTCCATCGCAATAGCATGCAGAGATGCTTCAACTGTTTCTTATCGACATCAATTACAATGCAATCTTGAACTCCACGTAGAGAATCTTCGAAATGATTCAGAATACTACCCTGATTGACCACTTGACTTGATGATGTAGGAGTTACAACTACATATCAACTTATCCCACCGTCATTACTATCCATATCAAACTCATTTTCCTCTTCTTTTTTCTTGGGAGTTTCAGGAGGAGCTTCACCGACCACCGCTTTTCCCATAATAAGAACTCTTGTTAGTTTTTTAGCACGCATAGACGGATTCCAGATTACTTTTCCACTCTGCACAAGCTGTCCTCCAAACAGATCTCCAATAAGCCGCAATACCTGAAGTTTCATTCCAGTAAGTGGTAATTGATTTGAATTGACCCAATGGAACATGTGCTGATCATACTGCTTTGCAGCTTCTTTCTGTGGTTCATCGAGCTACTCTGAACCCAAGACAAAACGTATACAGTGAGATATGTCTGATAAGTGTCACGTGTCAACGACCATAGGAGAGAATCTGCAGTAGTTCGAGCTGTACAGAGCGATGTATTTCCAGGGAGAAGAAGTTCACTACCCACAACACCTCCAGGCCCTAAAACAGCCACAACTTTGTCCTTTCCCTCTAAATATGATGGATGAACCTGGAAGATACGAGTTGTTTTCACAGTGAATTCGACTTGACCTCCTACAATGTAGAAGGCTGCACCGAAGTCGTCTCCTTCTTTATATAACAGAGAATTCGCCTTAAGATAGGTTGTTGTGAGTTGGAAACGCAGTAGATTTAACTATTTGTTATACTCATTCTGCACAGTACGGCATCCTCATCATAGTCATCGATCATTCCATCTAGGATGTTTAGCAGACCTGGAATGCTTTGACCCATCACCAAACGCTTTATTGACAGTGCAAATTCTCGGTTACCTTTCTTCATCATCTTGTCAATTGCTATCATAAAACCCACCTAAACATGCTTACAGCTAGTGCTCACACTTAAGCATACCGTGTCGTCTTCTGCTATCGCTGTGTACCCACTCACGTCATCAATCAATGCTTCTCCTCCCAGCCAGTCTCCCGGCTTCAATGTTATTAATTCAAACTTGGGAGTCACAAGTTTGACCTGACCACGAATAATAAACAGTAATGATGAACTAGAGGAATCACCTGACTTAATTATGAGAGTATCACGATGAATATATGCTGGAGAAAACATCTCACTCGCATCTGTTAACACTTGCTTCTTCATTGGCTCTACAAAACCGCGGTTATTGATTAACATGCGCAAAAGATTGTTTTGGCATGCCACTTTCATCATCTCATCACGAGGAATTGTTGGTATAACCTGATCTTAAATACAACAGCAGCTAGAACCTTTTTGAACGTATAGCCCTTATTGCAATTGGGTCCTATTCGAAGAGATACTGCACCGTAAACAGGAGAATGGTCGGAGTCTCGGATATAATCAATTTCATCATATCTACATCAGAACACAGAAAAGAAGCTACTTATAAATATACAGCATTGAAGGCGTATCAGTAGGATAGGCTTGAAACAGAATTCGATCAGTAAATCTACATGGAACTCTCTCCAAGATAATACGAAGGAGTTCGTCGTGTTGCTCCTGCATCTTTCATTTCATGGTCATAGCAAGCATAAACCACCTCCTTGCTTGTATAATCTTTAGGATCTCCTTCATCGTATTTCTAATCAAAAGGGTGCCAAATAAAGTACCTTTCTTTTGTAAGTAGGTGCAAAGGAAGGAAGAGTAAGTTCTTGGAAGCCAGGGAAAGTAGCTGCAGTAGCCAGACAAGGTGTAAGTTGGTCATTATCCACTAAAGCATAAAAAGCGTCAGGATTGTGGTGTCCCACGCCTTCGACTATGAGATCCAGACACTATTTGTTAAGACAGAAGACAAAGAAAACCGCTTCTGGAGGCATGTCAATACGGTAATTCATATCTCCCATAGCAAACACATATCCTTTGGTATCTGAGGCATCCAACACCAACGACTGCACGAGCTCTCTGTATATTACAATATATCACAAGCCCAACACTGCGTTCTTGTTACGCTTCGCTAGCTTGGATTCACCGTGCTGATCAGATGCTAGATGGCAGCAAATGAAATCTACGTGAGTCCGGAGTTGAAGAGAGTCATGCCATCCACTCAAATCGATGGGGCAGCGCACACGCACACCACCTTTGTTACTAGCTCGAGTCACCACCAGATTCTTGCCAAGCGCCACATTCTTCGTGGAAATTCCCTGCATCGGAATCAAGCCTGACTGTATCAAGTCCAAACGGAGAAAGAGCTGATAATGACTAGATAATCACTCGTACAATCACAGCAATATAGCCATGGAAACCGACTTCTTTACGCGTGCTTCCCACCTTCTCTTCAACCCATGTGTAGTCACTGCCGATTGAGCCATTGGCTCGCATCTCTAGCTCAGGTAGTTCTGTTCATTATCCCTTCTGATCAACTACTCATGCACTCCTCCACACCCACAGCAATCAGATCGAACGAGTTCGGAACCCATTCTTCTAGATTAAAAGGAGGATCGCACTCTCCCATATTCCACGTTCCTGCCCAGATATTTAAGGTCTATATGACAAAAGAATGCCGAGTATTACCAGAGTATTCGAATTATCTCCCTTCACATTATTGAGCAGACGAGGTCGCAATCTCTCCTGCAAAGCATTGACTGCAGCCTGGTGGTGCTTTTTGAGGTCGCTAGGCTACAGTGGAAGAAAGGAGGGAAAAGTACACGACGGGTGTCCGGAGTGATTGTGGCTCCAGGACTAATGTAGTCGTCCTCATCGATGCTCTTAAAGTCTTCTCCTTCGTCAAGATGCTACATTAGAGAGAAGGGAGACACAAACACTAATATTGGCGTCTATAGATGCAAACCAGCTTGGATAGTCCACGTCCAGCACACACTCGAAGCAAAATCGCCTTTTTTCATTCGGACAAACAATATTGAATCGTTTCTTGATCTGACGATCCGGTTGGATCTCAGCACCGTTCAGATTAATGCATGCCTATGATAAACACGAAAGAATGAAAGCTGTACTAAAGCAACAGAATCGCCTGGGTTCTCATAAACAACAATTCGATCGTTGAGAAGAACAGCAACTCTCTTCGTATAGTTACTCGAATGTGCTCCTTTCTTCAGCAAAAATCCACACTTAACAGTAGTTCCTCTAATTTTTGGCATTTCACGGTGTCTACAAAATGAATTCAATGAAATACATAAAACAATCGTCTATGTTTAATACACACATATTCAGGAAGACTTTCCTTCCCATGCTTCAAAAACATGCGCCGACTCTTGCATCCTTCATGGATACAATTCACAAAGACCAACTCTTCCTTGTTGGACATATTTTTAGGAAAATGATACTAGGTTAGATATAGCATGATTACCAAGAACCACTATACTTTTCAACAAACACGATTCAATAAACGACTACTAGTACAATCAGATGCATATTATTGCTATGACCAGTGTAGCTACAGCAATAGCAGCATATTGATAACATGTGATATACACTTTTCTTCGAAGCTCTACCATTAGCCAAACTCTCCACCCCTACCAATTTCGCGCTGAATTTCCTTCTCATGGGTTATGTTCCCCAGTTCCTACATGTCATCCAGATCGGAGAGAATTACCAGATCTTTTCCCCGATAGGAGGGAGTTTTGCAAACAGGACACTCGCTCTTCTGTTCTCCAAACCAAGGAACGATGCAGCGACAATGAAAAATATGTCCGCACGGAAGAAGAGACACTGTTTCTCCTTCACAGAAATCCTCCAAACAAATGGCACACGAAGATTCCCTCATAGAGGGAGCATAGTGTGCCGATGGGATCGAGTTCACCTTGCTCTTCACTCTGTCCATGACGCGTTTGTGGATCATTTTGTTGCTGAAGTAGAAGCTGAGAGCTCCATAGCCAACGAGAATTAGCAGGATGAGAACACCCATGATCCAGCGAGCTATCTTTCTGTTCTGCAAAGACACTACAGATGAGAAAGATGGATGAGAGAGACAATCTTTGCTAGCATCAAGAGTGATCGTTAGTCGTGTCTCTCTCAGCTGGGCCTTCAATTTCTCTCCGGCATCTCTGTCTATCGCTATCGAACAAATGCTTATCTAGCTCATATCTGGAAAACACACTTACGGAACTCCCCATCGTCGTATTCTGAATCGTAGGAGAGTAGCTCGACAGTGCGCGACTTCCGGTAATATTGGCTGCAAATACAAAAGCAGCTGCCCCATGTGATTGAGCCTACTGTAAAATACATTCACCGCGGAATACTGAATAAATGACTTCTTCCAAAGGTTGCTGGGAAGAGTCCAAATCAATATAGGAATAAAACACGGCTCTTCTCTCCAGTGTTGGAACATCTTGTGTAGACGAGTTATAATACAGTAGTTCCCCACTATACCCTAAGCATTAAATCCAAGACAGGACGACTCACGACATGTAGAAGCGCTGCCAACTCTTATTTGAACGTGTGAACACGAAAACCATGATGGTTGCTTAACAATCAAAGCTTGGGAGAGAGTATAAAGAAAAAGGAATAGAACGACGTGGAACATAGTAGACATGTTCGATTTCCTAACACCTTACTCAGAACGAGATAAAGCTGAGTTGGAATGTGTAAAAATGATCTACTCCTATTTCGATAAATTCCCGCGGAAACCTCAACTGTATATAATAAACAAAAAACGTTGTGTCAGTGACTTTTCATTTACAGACGACCTCCCGATCC
>JZRM01000281.1:0-36876 GCA_000963415.1 Blastocystis sp. subtype 6 | reverse complement strand
TACTTTACTCAATTAGGAGTAACGGAACCACGTCAATGAGAATATTCCAAAACGCAGCCAAACTCCCGGTTTATGTCAACAAACAAAAAACATCTAATCGTCCTTCGAAATCATTCTCTGACTCAACTCAGATTCTGTAGAACCGGAGTGTCTCTTCGCCTGCTTCAAGAGAGAGTACACAAATCCATCAAGCATGCCCATCACCGTAAACACGCCCCCAAGAATTGCGCAGAGAGACGTGCAGAGTTCGAAGAGCATGAGGTGGGTTTCCTGCACGACGGCGCGTAGAGGCGAGAACTCGTACACGAAGTACACCCCTGGGAGCAGCGTGGACGTTTCCTGCAGCGGGCGAATGTGGTGTGTTTCGGTGACTCTACGCGTCGCACGTCCCGTCTGCCTCTACTGGTAGGTGGTGGTGGTGCGGCCCCTCCTGTCGGTGAAGGTGGTGGGGATGGCGTTCACGAAGTACTGGTACATCGCGGTCTGGTTGACGCTCATCACGCCTCGTCGCGCCTTGAACGGGTTTTTCTGCTGCTATGGCTCACAAGACGGCGATGCTGCTACGAGGATAGGAGTGCCGAGCGAGAGACTGTGGATCGTGTGCGTGACGTTCAGCGTCGAGTAGATGCTGCGCAGCTCCGCCAGACTCAGCATGTCGCTGATCCGTCCGGGCACGATGAACACGTGACCTTGCACCTTCGAGATCGAAATCACGCCTTCCAGACGGCAGCCGCGCTCCACCCCGCTCTTCCACTTGTTCAGGTAGTTGAAGCCGGCGCACTGAGGGGCGCTCGAGATGATCTTACTCACGTCCCATCGCTTCTCGCGATATGCATTGATGAGGTCCTCGCAGCTGTTGCAACAGGAGGGCTTGTCGCGCGCTCCGAAGCAATCGCCACACTCTGGATTTGAGAAAACGAGGAAAAAACACCTTTCTTCTCATCGACAACCACGATGTCGTCCTCGTGCTTCGTGCTCTCGAGAACTTCTTCCTTCGTGGGAGCTGTGATAATTATCTAAAGGACACCGTGATCGGGAGACATACCTTTGATTTGTCCGGAGACCCGATTTCGTTACCGTTTACATCCAAATTGAACTTTGTGATGTTATTCTCAATATCGTCCCTATCATTTCCAAGGGCATCGCGATAACCCACTTGAATTGTGTCACAAGGCAGACTAATCGTCAGGGCACTCTCGATACGCTACTAGTCAAAACTGATGGAGAAGGAAATCTCAGTCTTGTCCTTTGTCTCTTTATCGATTACCATACTCTCAGTGGTGCTCTGCAAATAAAACTATCACAGTCAACCAAACATAATTTACGAACAGTTTGAGTTCTCCCCAGAAGAGAAGTCCCATAATTATAATCGTGATTACAGAAACTAGAAGTGACAGACAACACAATCCACTATACTGATAGCTCCAGTAGTTGTACGTATCTGGAAGGTCTCATCTGTTGCTGGATTTAGGTCGAATCGCTTCAGTGCCTTTCCTATAGACCCCATTTATGAACTATCACTTCGTGTAAGAAAAATGTGATTAACAAACAGACAACGATTTGAAGGCAGTGTATTCTTTTTTAAGAACACGCTCTACTGGACCCGAAACAAGAAGGCACTTATAGTTGGTGAGGACTTGCTCCACCTCCTTCAGTACCTCGCTATCGCTACCATCAAATGGCACCTGTTGGACCATTCCTGCTGGCTTTCCTGAGCTGGAGAAAAGGACTCGATGCAAGAAACGAATATCGCGCATTGTTGTGATTGCTTGCCATGAGTATCCACAGCCCTGTACTTTCCAGCATATTCTCTCATCTTCGTCGTCTGCGGACTTTATCATGACCACCTGTTCTATAGGAATTGAGTTAGGAGACGATTCTAGAGGTAATCCATCTCTGTGACATCTACGAATTGGCTCTCGGAGAGGGATGGAGTGATTGATGGGATAGTCTAAATAACAATCCGCTGTGATCCTTACGTTGGACACAGATGCATACTTGGTCAGAAAACATCATGAACTCTTCACGATCTAGTTCTTTGCAGGATATCTTCAAGAATAACTGCACAAGATTGAATAGAGTTGTATTATTGAATTCACACGTGATTGGACAGTCTTGATTCTTTGAGTTCATTGCAATATTCCTTCGTGAGAAAATGCAATGAGATGCAGTACCATATACACTAATGGCATAATAGGGTTCCTTCCAAATTACACGATTCGATTCACAGTTGATGACCAAAAGATAGGATGATGTAAAGAACAGAACCAACGAACCATTGTTCACTGGACAGTGAATCACATATTTGTCTGTCAAGTCGGCAATTCCCTCACGAATCAGAATCTGCATGTACTTCATTCCAATTGCCGTATACAGACAATAAGGTTGGATGCAAGGATCATAGCCAATGCACCGAGGAAGCCGTAGAATCACAGGATAGACTTCATTGTTTGTCATGTCTTTCATCTTATCAATCAGGTTCGATGTATCATCTAACAAACCGCCTAGTGGCTTTGTGATGATTCCTACAACAGATCCAACCACGTTTGGCTTTGGATCCAGGAAATCCTTAATTAGGCCATTGACTCCACTCTTCACACCATGAATCAGGCCCGATTTTCCAGCTGCACGATCTGCTTTGTACGAATCACTGGAGGAGAGAGTTTCCACTCCATTTCCAATGGTATCTACGATCTTACCCACAGAGTTCAAGAATCCATAGGTTGTTTTCGACACCAACTGCTTTGTTCCCTTGCCAACTCCCTCTATGAACTCTTTGCCACCTTTTTTCATCCCTATGATTGGTTCATTGAAGAAAGCCTTAATTCCCTGTCCTAGACTGCTCACAAACTGGACTGGATTCCCTAGTAGATTCACTGCTCCAATAATGGACAAGAACTGTAGTTTTGCATGTAAGACATAGTGATGAATCAACTTGTCGAATAAGTCTTTGATAGAGATGTAGACATTATTGGCATTAAACTCACTCAAAACGATCTGGGCATGATCTACATTACCAATTATATTTCCTGCTGTATCGATAATAGATTTAACAAAGGAAGGAACGATCAAATGACGAAGTAAGGTATCTGTTATCGGATATTGGGCATTTGACTTGAAAGAAACTGTCACCCTTATAGGATGGATCCGCAGACTGTCAGAGAAGACAAAAAGACGAGAAGAAGAAAGAACTGGAGGAGGAAAATGAGTCTGAAGAATATTCTGTAGCTGGATCTGTGACGAATGATAACTGAGAGAATCCTGTTCCAAAAAATCCAGGTCTTTGAAAAGATCAAAGATCGCATAGAGTAGGGTCGACTCAATCGCTAGATCCACATTCTACAACAAAAAAGGAAATCAGTGATACATATGTAATCACGTCAAGTGATTTTACATAGATAACATTCGTGTTATAAGGGAGATGTGCACTGAAATGAAAAAGACGGTTGTTTCTATTAGGATTTGGAGGTACACTATAATATCCGGACACAAGAGACTCGGAAGCATTGCTGAGTGCGTTCATACGTCTCACAGATAGATCCGAAGACCCATCTGCTTTATAAAATGGAGAATGAATTGGTGAGCCAAATACCACCGGATACTGCGCTCCAAAAATGCAGTTGTCCATCTGCAGGCGTGAAAGCTGAGAATCAGAAAATAAGAAAAAGAAAACATTCAACTCGAGATAGATATCTTTATTCGATAACTCCTGGAACGAAAAGTTAATCCCTTCAATCGCAATGTAGCTGATTTCCTGATATTCTCTGTTGATTAGACTTGCAGTTATGCCTGCAATCCCAATCGTAATCGAAGTAACAGAAGAATCAGAGAGTTTGCTGTCAGAAACTACTTCATCGTCTTGACTTTCAGCTGTAATGCGTTTTGATAGGAAATGGAGCGAATCGTGGATAAGCCGAGCTTCTGACTTGGGTAAACTATTGCTCTGGCTCGAGTTACAGGGATTATCGCTCAGTATTAGGTCATGCGCTGCTTGAGAAGATAACTGATTAGAGCACTTCATAATAAAGAGTTTAGAGCTGAATGCATCCTATGATATTAATTACACTACGGTACTACGGCAAATTCAAAGGAAATGACCATTTGCTGATTAACGGTAGCTCCAAACACACGTAGAACAGTTTCAGACTCTGGAATTCCTACCATGCCATCAGGTACAGTGAATAGGGCAAGTTGCTCACCCAAGGCGAGAATCAGCTCTGAAGTCCAAAGCGAGTGCCGATTGATATGCTTAACTTGAATATAATGCTTTGATCCCATGTCCGACCAGTTGAAGACTGTAGGAGTGTTTGGCTTTAACAAGAGAGGAGGCCGATTGACGTTGACCTGCTGAATCTACAAGTCAGTAGAAGGTTAGAATAGAACATAGAATGGAACATCTGTATTATTGATCATCAAATACATGGGTGAGATGGTAATAACCTTCGTGTGCTCAAAGTTACCAGGAGCAAAGGAAATGGACACTGAATAGGTCTGAGATACACCCTGCCTTGTCTTCAGCTCTACCATTCCATCATAATCAGCAATATCAGCAGCAAATGGTTTGCTCATACCATACTGTGGCGAACAGATGATGAGTTCTCTCTTACGACTCTTTAGGAGTAGTGAGCCAATTGTACTGAACATCATAGGAGAGTAACTCTCTTGGAAAGGTGTGTCTGAAGAGAGATCATACTGAATAGGATGAGGATCCACAGGGACGAGAGACTGCGTGTGATCCTGACCATTTCCAATCATTAATAGATCGGGTGTTTTGTTAATGATCCAATAATCACTATAAAATTCCATCATAATCGAATGATCCTGGTCTCGAGTAACAGTATAGCGAATCACATTATGATCATACTGCAAGACGCCATTCAGCTTAGTAACAATCTGGGCATAACAAAACAATAGCCACTACCTGCTTCGTAACCAAGCTAGCTCGTTCTCCAGGAAGATGGACTTCTAAAACGCAACTTGATAAATCTACAGGAACGGAGTAAGCATAGCAGTACTCTAACGGCTGGAGAGTTCCTACATCTCCTTCTACAACTCAAGCAAATCCTAGACACTCACCTCGTGTCTTGGACTTATCCATAATCACATATTCCATGGGGCAATACAGAAGATTATGTACCTTCAAACCTGGAAGTAATTCGATATGAATCAGTGGAATGGATGACACCACTACCACATTTATGTATATACGAACTGTGAGATGGGAATGTCCAATTGACACGCACAATTCCTTTTCATTCTGCTCCAGAGAGGAAATATCAAGCCGAGTAATTGCCGACTGCTCAAACATGGAATAGGTAGCATCTGCAGCAAGTGAAAAAACACCATTATTACTGACCAGTACAGGAGAATACACTGTACAATTCTTTGGAAGAGGTTCTAGAGGCGTCTGAAAACCACGAGACATTGCACTTTCCACATCATCAAAACTATAAAACAAATTTTGGCCTGTATTGTTTATGACATCAACACGTCCAGAAATTAAGATCTCCTTTCTTTCGAAGCTAGTTTGCGACCGTGCTACGAGAGCCTGATTCTTTATCGACTTCATGACAATAATATCTTCTCCAAAGATCGGGATTCGTCCAGTCTGGAAGTTATCACAGTAGATTACAGCATCGTAACTCACATTTGCACGATGCTCTCGAGAGTAGTTCTGTCTTAAAGAGGGGTATGCAGGTAGTGTGGTGTACACAGCAGTAGCATCACGAACTTGATAGTTTGTCTGGTTCAAGGAAATTGAATTGTGTCTATCCGATATCTCCACAGAAAGAGCTAATCCAGAGTGATTCACTAAGCACACATTGCTAATCAGATCACCGTTTTCCACATCTTCAAACTGGCGACTTGGAGTATCTGTGATAGAGAATGACTTATTTGACGACATCAACACATAAATCAAATCCAACTCGCGTTCATATTGGTATATTGCTGATAACAACGAATGTGTTACATTCACGTTCAAAGTTTGGACAGTACTAATGATAAGCTTTGAAATTGGCTCCTTATGAGAAAGCAACTGAGAGTATAGACAGGAAAGGAAGAATGGCTCAATAAATGTCTCCCATTGGCTGTATTGCTTTTTGAAGTATTGAGCTGTAATCGTAAATGACAATGACATCCGTGTATGTGTTGAAATCTCGTCAAGTGCAGAAAGGCTGTCACGCAGTTCAAATAGTACAACAGGGACAAGTGAGTTATACCGATTTGATGCACATACTAAGCGAATATTTGGAATCCTCACAGAACTTTCCAAGACATCTAAGTTTCTTATTTTCTGTGATACTGATTTCGTCTTGTCTGATTCTGAATGAGGAGCAAATGAGATAAAGTGCATGAACACTCTTGACACATTAAGTAAACCCAAAGAATCAACCAATAATCGAATAGGAGTAGAAGAAATAGATATCTTTAGATTCTTTGGCTTTACGGATTGGATGAGTGCACTGACTGAACACTTTTCCAATATGTCATTATAACACGAATCAGACACTGGAAGTTTCTTTTCATTTACTATTCGTAGATGGTTCAGTTGTAGAGAAGCATTGTACGACGCATTTAGTGACTCCAGTTCCAGTAAAGCTCCAATAACAACCACGAATCCAGCACTATCCTGGAAGGGAGAACTCAACAACAGAAGAGAAACTGGATTAATATTCACTTTGAACGCAATTTTACGATCTATACTTGAGAAAGATGATGATCTCTACAGCCAAATAAGGTTGCTCGGTCAATGGAAGAATCATCGCAACCAGATGATGGACTATTTGAAGAATTATCTGAGACAGGAAGAAGAGAAGTGATTATCGATGGAAGAGAGAAGAGAAATGGAGTCACAGTCACTAAGCTATCACTCACATCTACAGTACAATCCAGCTTGCTCCGCAAGTCCAGATTACGCACGCAGCATTGTAGCTTGCTTATCTGGATAGCACTGCTATACTGTGACCAATCAGAAGAACCCAATTCTTTGCAAACCAAAGAATTAAAGCTAGCTTGCACAATTCGGTCAGATAGAGATGACTGTATCGTAAAGTTCGGACCAAGCAGCTCAATCCGAGCCTTCTGGAGAATATTGATATATAATTGAGGAACTTCTACAGAGATTGTGTTCGTAATCTCTGTAGCAACATCATCCTCGTCAGTCGAGTCGTTGTCAGACACTGCTGTAATCACTGGTTCACCACTACTTGTTGGTGTTCCCGAAAAGTTATAGACAGCTTGAACAATGTGGTTTATCGATTGCTCCTCGAGATTCATTGTTGTCTGGGCAAAGCATATTTTGATTCCTTTCCTGCCTGATGTAAAGCGAAGCGATACTAGACCCATAGCAGTAGTCAGTACGTCTGTTTGAAAATCCCTCAGAGACAAAGCTGTCGCACTAATATTGACTGTATTGAATAGCTTAGTTCTCTCAGCAGTCTCAACACTGAGTAATGATGTTGTTAAGCAAAGCGGGTCCAGTGGCTCTATTGTAGGAAGGTGAATGCAAGCATCTGGAAAGGAAAGCTCGTAGAATGGTCCACTTGAGTAATCTGAATGTTCTGATGGAGTCTTTTCTTCTTTATGAAGTATATCTCCATCCATAATATAGTTCACAAAATGACGGATGAATGGAAGATCCAAATAGACTTTTAAAGAAGGTGCCGTACACTTGAAAAAGGCATTGGAATCAGGACAAGTTGTGAAAGAAAAGAGAGTAACCTGGTCAGACTGGGATAAAATGATATGGCTTCCCAGAGTATCACAGAGACGTACAGATGATCTGATGACAAATTCAGTCTTCTTCAGAGAAGATTTGTAGGAAAAAGTTGGAGCGATAAAACCAACTGAAGCAAAGTCTTGGTGATCATTCTCGATACACTGAATGCTGATACCATCACTTTTTACAGAAATAGCAACTGCCATGGACTTCCCAGAGCTTGGACGAGGCTCTTTTGAAGAGGGTGGGATGAGGTGTAGAAGAGTACTGACTGTTGGTTGATAAAGTTGGATAAAACTAGCTCCAATATATATATCCACGTTACACACATCCTGGAGATCCATACTAAATGAGATAAAAGGACTCGTTTCCTGATCAAGTGGTTTCAATAGAAATGAACGATTGATGTTGTCCATAAGTTGCAATGAGTGAATAGTACCTCCTAACGATGATGAAAGAGTTTGCAACTTATAATCACAACACGCTTGATCAAGATAGATTGAAAGAATCGGTGCCATATCGGCAATGGTAACGTTCACCTTACTTGTTTTTGCAGAGAGGGAAAGGATAACATTTCGGTCAGAACGATCTGTATCGACTCGTTTGATAATTAACCGAGTCTGGTCACAGAAATAGCGGTAACCATAGAGAAAAACAGTGAACAAACAGAGCAAGAGAGATATTATATAGCGAAAATTGTCAAGGAACATAAATGGGATTGAGAACAGCGCAAAAATGGTAAAATACAGCAATGGAGAAGACGAGACAATATGATATAAAATGAATGTTAAAAAGTAACCAAAGTTTGTACACTTCTTTGGAGGAGGCTGAGCTGATGAAACCTTGGAAAACTTCGGAAAACTTCGTGCAAGATCTGAAAGATAGAGAATGTGCTTGTGGTCAACACAGATAGTTGCATCACTTGTCTGGATTGCCAATTCGATCTGAGGAGGGGGCGTCTTAATTGACTCAAAGAGAGTATTGGATACAAGTTCAGCCGTTGCTTCATCACTTAACTTATCTTGCATCTCATTACTGATTCGTTCCCTCATCTCTTCAGGACTATGGAATAGAGATGTAGAATACAGCAAAGGACAGTTATCTTGTGAAAAATAGTTGATGAGAACATCCTGGTCGACAATTGGTGCACATGCTTTGATTTGCTCTTGAAGAGACTGAACAGAAATCCAACGATCCTCCACGTTGAGTAGATTCCAGTACACATCAGCCTGAAAAGATACGTTTCCCACTAAAAGAGATAGGTCAGAAGATGAGGATGTGAGCAGTGATGAGCGCTTTTTCGGATCAAGATAGATTGACAGAGATAAGAGAGATAGAGATTTACAGATGCAGGAAGATCCTCTAGAATTCTCGAGAGTATCCAGCTTGATATGATCAATACATGCACCAACAGCAACAGTAGATGAATAGGGATGCTCGAATCGGATGTGCACCTGAGATATTGATACTCTTAGTTTATTCATGAAGAAAGAGAGTAATTTATTTCTATATGTATCATCCATTATCTCTGTACGCGATTCTTGATTGTTTCCAACACAGTCGCTAGTGTGGTGTGTTTCATTGTTCATAATCACATTGACTCCACGAATATCAAGAAGAATGGGCGAATTTGACAAATCCATCCATGGAATCTAGTGTGAACCTAATTTTGACATGAACATACTTTGATATGAAAATAATTGACAGAAATACGCTTCACAGAAAAACTTACATCTAAACTTGCGAGAAAAGACTTAGATAACGACTATATATTATGTATTACCACGGTAGATACAATATTGCGCAAGATCAACTCCCCCTGAACAAGCGAAGTTGTAACATCAGTATAATGAATTTCGTCTATATACAGTCCGAGATAATCATTTATAGCTGAACACACGATTTTTCGTATCATGAATGAAAAACAATGAGGACGACAAGACTGCTAACATGTATATCTGCGTTTTGTACAGTTTAAAAAAGAAATTAGCATGGTTTTATTCTCCTTACAGTGCCATGGAACAAAGTTACTGAAAAGCGTTTTCAGTCTCTCTCTACCTATCGACTAGGATTAAGTAGTGGATGATAGGAACTGAATAGAATCTGTTCATAAAGAATCGCGTCACTTTTCTTTAGGAATTCTGATATATTTTTTAATTTTCTATCATGGTGAATATGTATGGCTCCTTCTTCTGACTTATACTTAGAAACAACCTCTGTGATTTATTACCTGAAGAATCAAGAGAGAGACTTCTTAGGATTGAGAACTATGAGCGTTCGAAAGCGATACAGTATCTAAAAGAAAGGGCAGCAGATCCTACACCAAACCCAGTGGAATTAGGAGAAGTGGCTATGGCTCTGGTTATGATTAATCCTTATTTTATATACTAGAGGAACATATACTCTAGAACACTTTGTGAATTTTCTACAGAAGAGAAGCAGATCATTTGGGATGTCTGTGTTGATCATGTTATTCAGTCTCCTCTGAAGTACTTCTTTTTCGTTCTTTGTTTACCAGGTGTTGTTCTATCAAACTAGCATCTCTGTTTAACTCTGTGTTCTCCACGAAAGATCTCTCGATTCACTATTCCATTTCGGCATCGAGTCTGATCGAACGCTTCTTTAACATTTCTGGACTGACTCATTTTTTCCAAAGCAATAGTACTCCTCAGGGCGCGAATACATTGAAGTTGAATGCAAAGGAAAAGGCGATCTATTACCAATTCTATTCGACAGTATATTTGTTTCGAGGAATCGACCATAGTTACGCCATTTCATAACTCCAGAGCAGTATGTGGAAGTATTTACTCAGTTGAAACCATTTGTGAATCCTATTTCAACGAGTGTGGGTAAGCATATCTCTAAGCTGTTGTGTTGTTTATATCCTTCTCACTTTTTCAATGTGGAAATGGCGGATATGTAAACTCATCTACTCCATGACATCCTAGTGTTATGTCTGCTTTCAAATATGGTTCTTCCGGAGTTGGAAGTATCTTTTTGCCTCTGGTTGCTAAGATGATGAATGGAGACGAAAAACACCAGTATTCATGGAACGACTATCTCGATGGTTTATGTGCTTGTTGTTTCAACTCACTGAAAACTGTTTCTAGTGATGATACAAATATGTTGAGTGTATGAATCCCAGTTCTATTGCTATGTAGAGTTATGCAGACTTAGTCACTCAACTTATCATGATAGGGCCCGTCGAAAATGGAGTACCAAAAGGGGCACGAAGTGTATTGGTAGAGTCAGTGGCTGTTGTTAATCACAGATGCTGCTGCGTAGCTATCTGCCTTTCATACAACCAGGCAGCTCTTCTACTGGATCTCTTATCAATGGAGTTGTGTTCAAGTTGCTAGATCTGTTGTTTAAGAGTTTATATAACAACGTCCAACGCCAAATCAAAGCCTTGAATAAGGGAACTTTAGCGTGGACTGACGAATGGACTCCCCTTATTAATGTATCAAACCAGGAGTCTAACGTTATGAGTCTATGCGATTCTCCTATCTTGAAGGAATTAATGGATTACTTTGAAGAAGTGTTTATTTGCGTTTGTACTCGTTCTTTTGTTCACTGTAGTCATTATCCAAGCAAGACTTGGCTGGCTGTGACTCGTTGCATCATATCGTTAACTTCCGTCCCTCGGCGGTCATGCAAGCTATCATGAGTACCTGCGACGAAATCGTAAATGATGATACTGCTGGAGATATTCTGAAACGAGTTATTAAGGAGTCGGGAGCAGTTGCGATTCTGTTATGCGAAATGTTTACGGATGGAATGATTGACTCTGCAAGCCCCATGAAACAGGAATTTGTGGATTTTGTTGACTACTTGATGAACTTTTGTACCAAATTTGTTCTCGAGAGCAATAACGTGAATTCAATAGTTGACTGTTTCTTATTGATAGTGATATTGTTTAGGAGCAGGGAAATGAATCAATGTTGTCTCTTATTTTTACTATCATTTAGATAACTCTATTACCTATTATCCTGAAAACATGGACATTTGGGCAAGACAGGTTATTCCATCTTTCGTCCGAACATATCTGGCAAACACGATTTCATATACTGCCAGCACTGACCGCTTACGTTTTGGGTTGTTTCTAGACAATGTTGCTTCGCTACTCTCTGCTGATGTGAAGCCAATAATTATGAAGGATTGTATTGAGTACGATAACATTTGGTATATGATGATAGGCTGATCATAGAGAATGCGTCCGAATCATTTTCAGCGCGAGATCAATTCCTTATTAGTCTTCGTCGTCTGAAGAGTGATGACTCTATGGACAAGTACTTGCTATCAAGAGTAAAGTCGATTTTTTCTTCCTATCTACTACCAAAGAATACTCCTGTAGAGATTAAGTCGGGAGAAGTGATCACGGATGTGAAGGAGTTTAAGCGATGTTGCAATGTAGTAAATCTGTTGCTCCTTTGGTGCAGTGGGAATACTATCTGTGGATTCCTGGAGGATTATAAGCAGTCTTTTTTTGCTTTGTGTGCATCTTCTCAAAGGGAAGTGAGTATTGCTGCATGTGGAGTCTTATTTTCGTTACTCTATGGAGGGTGGGATTATCTCCATCAATTCGATTGTTTCCATACCTTTCTTGCAGATGTATCCTCTTTGAAGCAGCATTTTGCTTCTGAGGATATCCAGGCTGAGAAGGAACTGATCACATACATCATCAAGACCTTTTATCTTCCAATAATACGATTGCTAGATTCTGAATGTGGGTATATCTCTCGAGTATTAGTTTAGACAAATCCTTGGATCTCTCGCTGATCAATTCTCTCTTTTCTTTTGTGACGACCGTACTGTTTTTCTTGGATGATTACGGGTAGTTCATTCCAGGTCTCTATCTCAGTAATATTAACGTGAAAACTCCAGATGGGGATATCCCCATCTACCTGGAGTCAGATGTATTCGAGGAGTGTCAAAAGTTCCCAGTAGAGTGCTCGATAGGAGTAGCATTGTAGGTAGCGTCACTCGTATCGAAATTACTAACTCGTGTGGAAGACTCTGATTCACTCACGAACTCGTCTCTTGCATTGAACTTAGCAACTGTGATGTATATCTATTTTGTGGAACTGATTCGTAGGATGAATATATTATCGCTGCCAAATGATATTCCCCCACGGCAGGGTGACAAGAGTACACTCTGCTTGTCACTAATTATGAAATATCGCCAGTTAAAACCTGAGGAACGCCAACTCAAGTTCATGTCTGTTACTCGTGTTCTCTACTCTATGGAAACGATGGAAGTATTTGTCAGTTGCTTGGGGTATCTCTACTACTCCTACAAGACTTGCCCTACTGAGTTCCTTGAGCCATTCCTATCTTCTCTGAAGTTTGCTGACAGTCAGAGCAAGGTGATTCAGAATGTGGTGGGTGAAGAATGCTCCCACTCACTTCCTCACACCTTCCGTATTTCACTTGTCGATTCATTATTGGCAAGACTCGAGAAGTTACTAAATCAGGAGGTGACTGCTCCCAACGAGAGGATGTCTCGTACATTGCATACCTTGATAGCAGCTATTTTCCGACTAAACAATGTAACATTTTATGATACGATTCAGAACCCCTCAATGGCACTTCAACTCATGAAATGTCTCCAGCAACTTTACGATTTGCGAAACAAACTATGTATAAAGACTGATGTAGAGAGAATCACGAACATCATTGCAAATCTCTCCTCCATGCTGTCACTTGTGGCGTAGTTTTACTTTCTTCCGATAAGTGATAGACTAGATAATATGGTAACTTCAGATGAGCTGATCTCTTATGGAATGAATCAGATTGTTGCTAACAGCACGACTACCCGCCGGTCCTTTTATATTGCTTTTATTACAAATCTGAGGTCCCGAGTGGATTTTGTTATTCCCTCTTCTGTTGTTCTTGTTATTCTAAAATCGTTTGATAGCATTGTCTACAAAATAGCTATCCGTATGTTTGTTTATTGCAAAGATTCCTTCCTTAAAGCCTTATCGGACCTTTCTAAAGAAGACCAGGAACGCGCTCTGTCTCTAATTGTACATGATGGATTTACGCTGCCGTCAGATGTCACAACGACAAAAGAGAATGCACAGGATGCATATTCTTCAGAGCTTCGAAATTACCTTACATTTAACTGTACAAACTCCAAACAATTCGATTTCTTGTTCCACTCAGGGGTAGGTATCGTTTCAATCAATAATCTGGCGCTCTACTATATGCGTGTTCTCAGTTATTGCAGTGAATATAGTGTGCAATGGGCTCAGACACTGGTCAATGAATGTTTGGACTTACTGGTGTGTACAGGTAGATGTATTTCTTGTTCATTCCTTGTAGACGATCGAAAATCATATTCGTCAGCAGTTGTCTCTTCCATATTCACAACTGTTCTGATTGCATGCGATGTAGCTCACCCAGAGGACACTCGTTATTGCTGTGTTGATACTCTAATCAGAAGAGCGCATGACCTGAATGTCCCATTTTTAACAAAGACCTTACTGTATGGATTGATGTTTATCACTACGCCCTCTACGCTGCCTAGAGTTATTCAAAACCTCAACTATGTGATCAATTTCTTGTTGAGTGATCCTAGCCGTATTTCTTTGTTGCTAGTGATTTGTCTTCTCATTTTCATATACATATATGACTACAACTACCAATTGCTTCCTACACGTTCAAACATTCGACGAGGTGACTCAGAACGGTTGGTGAATCTTGTAAATATGAAACCGATGGAGAATCTCCTCGATTGCTCTTTTGACTTAGTAAGTACTGTTGGTTCTATGAAACATAGACTCTATCAACCTTCAAGTCCTTCCTTCCCTCTCTATTCCTTCTGATTGATTACAGTAGGTGATGGATGCCGCCTTAAGCAAAGAATCAGCCAATGTGATCGATCATTTGATGTCTGCGCAACAGGAGATAGAAAAGTTTGATGATAAAACGAAGGTTATTTATGCACTGTCATCGCTCAGCGCTTGTTTTGCTGTTGACTCAGTCACTCTGGTAAACCATTGCACAGAAGCTGGTTACAAAACATTAATGCGATCGTACTGCGTTGGATTAATCAAGTGCTATGTATAGTTAAGCTGTAATTCTAACTACTAGAATAATGTGGATCTGGTGAAGAATCTGGCAAATAAGTATATCAATGTTGCTGTCAATTCTATTCATATGACAATTCCACTTCTCCATATTCTGCTGGAAGAACTGGTGCGTGCAAGCAATGTAGAAACAAACCCACAGAATCTCTCGAGTCTCCTGCAACTCGTTGTTGTTGTTTCTTCGTTCTATCGTACTCTCTTGTCAGAGGATGACAACAAAATGATCATTCAGCAAATTACCTCATTTCTGACTCATTCAAACAAGACAATCCGGGAGTCAGCTCAGTCAAGTCTGGGAATACTCATCTATACTCTAGAAAATGCTCAGAAGGAGCAAATACTTAATCATTTCATTCAAACCATTGCATTGAATGAAGAGGAGGGAGTAAGCGTATAATAGCTGTCTAACAATTAGATACGAGGTGTATGTGCATTTGTAGTATCGGACACGAATGGTTTTCACGCTATCTCAAAGGAAGCATTACTGTTCCTGATCCACTACACTGCCAAGGGAGAAGGGATCAACGAGATCATTTCGCAAGTCATTACAGATTTCCGTAAGAGCCATGTCAAGCGACTACCAATGATAAAGGACCAATTCGATTCAGAAGATTGGGAAATAATTCAGTCAAACTCGACCTATATTTCTTACATTATGTAAATCTGTTTCCAACAAACACTCCACAGATTCTTCTGTTTCATCTTAATAACATCACCCAGAGAGATCGCCACGCCCTGTGTCTTGCTTCGAATACGATAGTAGCCGCTGATTCCCATCGAAGTCTTTTCAACACTCACATTCAGCAGAATGTCCTCCCCGAACAACGATCGTGCCTACCATTCACTTCACTACACTTTCTTACATAGAGATTCGCAGCCATGAAATCGGAATCTGCATCGGCATTAAAATCAGAAACGATCTTCATGTGTGTAACTTCAGCAATGCGTTGAATCAACCCGGCAAGCGAATTCAAGTTTGTATTCACAGAAATCTTATTCTCCCACGTAAATGCAGACCACATACTTCGGAACGACTTTGCATCACTGTGATTAACCTCCATCCCATCATTTACCAGTCTGCCGGTTTGATGTACTCCATCAAACTCACATACACCTCATTTAGATTCACGACGGCATGCTCGGCACTGCTGCTATAGGAGAACGTAATCGACCCAAATATATATCCAGTCTCTGTAGAGTTCACCTTGATAATTGCTCGCATCTCACGACGCTCTCCAGCATCCAGGGTGATTCGGTTGGGTTTGTCGATGATGCTAAATGATCCAGTTACAGAGAGTTCGACCGCAAGATCGGTCATCGTTCGGTTTGTTCGGTTGATTACAGTGATTTCCATGATCTAGTCATGACCATAGGCCAGCAAAACAACAATATCGAAATCCTTCATATACACAACACTCTCACAATACACAGGATCCGAGTAACCAGTTAACTGATGCACACGATTCAACTTCTCATTATAAGTCATCTCCTTGTCGAATTCTGCACTTCACCGAACTACAATGGGCATACCTGTTGCCTCTTCAATCGCAGTGTTATCATCGATATCAATCATAATTCCTAACGATGATTTATCGCGCAGTTGCTTGAAGACAATCACTTCGTCCACATTGCTATGATTTGGACGTACACTCGTCTCCTTTTCTTCCTTCTTGCTGCTCTGCACAACGATATTTTGGAAAACTAAATCGAATCACAATCGCATCACCTACCATCGTGAGACATCGTGAGAATCTGATCGTGCAGCATAGTACCCATTGATGGATCCAGCATACAGTTCACAAAGAATTCAATTCGCTCCTTGTCCAACTCGTCCATCGTACTTTCATACTCCACGAGTAGCTCGGTCATCACCAATAAACACTGAATCTTCACGTCCTTCAACTTACTCGCATCAATCTCTGTGAATTGCAGATTCACACACAACTTTGCCAGAGTATTGCTGAGAACCGAACATACAAAGAAAGAAGGCTGCAGCAACAGGTGACGCAGAGGCAATACTGACGACTCCACAGATTCCGATGAAGGCACATAACTCTGAGTTGCATAGCTACCATCTTGAAGAACTGTGGGCATGGCAGGTTGCGCAGTGCTAGTTTCGGGAGTGATTTCGATGTCTTGATGAAGAGGAAGCGGTCCTACCGAATCCTACACATAATTCGAGCAACGCTTACAAACAAGAATGGTCTGGATAGCAGTAATGAGAGAGGAGGCAGGCGAGAACTCCGCAATAATCCACAGTGCCGAGGTAATCACATCTTCCTTCTCCAAAGAAGCGAATACTTCGAACAACTTCTGTAGAACAGACTCTACGAGAGCAGGTTGATGTAACAGCATCTCTTTGACGAGCGAGAGGATACTGACGCCACTGTCGCTATTCAGATAATCGAGAAGGAGGAGAATCACGGTATCCGCAACCGAAGGGAAGCGGACTGCCAGCGCGTGAATGCTTTGAATGAGCAGCTCGCGATACTCTTTTCCAAGCTCATCTGTGTCCGTAGCGCTTCTCACCACTTCGTTTTTGAGGAGATTCATCACCTCGCCGATGCTTCGATCGCTCACCAACAATGCTGCGAGTTCCAGCAGTGAGCGACGAATCTTCGTAGAGGGTGTGCGAAGGAGAGCGAGCAACTCCATGACGGAGTCTTCGAGGAGACGGCAGTTGTGACGAATGATCACCGAAAGACGGTCCAGAATGACAATCTTCACATTGTTGTCCGTCTGAGAGGCGAGGAGACCCAGCAGCGTGTTCGCCGATGCCTTCACAGCGGAAGGAGCGCTGGACAGCGTAACCAGTGTGGTAGCAGACTCAAAAGCGACGGAAGGAGAGTCTGAGTTCAGCATGCTCTGCAAAGGCTTGATGAACCGACCCTTCTGCGATGACTCTTCCATGCACACCTTGCGGATGAGGTCAAGTGCGACCAGTTGGAAACAGTCGCCGAAGTGGCTGATCTACCTGAGAGAAAGGCGGGAAATCTACCTCGTCACAGTTGTTCTCGAGGAACTCGATCGCCAAGGACTGCTTGCAATCCATCAAGAATGCAAAGGCGTTACGACGTGTTGCAAGATCTGTTTCATTGGCAAGAAGCTCGTAGATGTAGTCAGGAATGTCACTCATGAGACGGTCGCCATGAAGCTTGTAGATCGAATAACTATGAGTCACTCACCAAACAGACAAGAACGCAGTGAGAACAGCATTCTTCCTAACATAAGCGGAGTGATGCTCCAAATTCTCTTTGATGTATGGAATCTGCAGGTTAGGTAGAGTCCACAGAATCTACTAAAGGCTCTAGAATCTCTTCCTCTGTGATCTTTGATAAAAAGCGTAGAGTACATCCACGGATATACTCATTAGCATGTTTGAGATTGTTCATGACAGCATTACACACGAGAATCATTTCAGGCTTCAGTTCTCCCTTTTCATCACACTTCTGAGCGCACTCCCAAAAGCTGAAGAATCATGAGAATCATAAATACAATTACATATGAAGCAGCTTGGTCAGTTCGTGATCATCAACCGTGACGCAAAAGCGGATTACAGTCATGATGAGATCACTCATGTCTTTTCCGTTCGACATCTGAATGATAGCAGATTTTACAGCATTCCTCTTCTTTTGGATGTCTTTACTCTCAAGATCAGCACGCAAAGTAGCAATATCAATCGAACTCAGTTTTCCATCCGAAGAAATCAGAACAGTGCAGGCCTGGTTCATTTCTGTATTAACTCGTTCGAAAACTGGTGAAAAGCGACCTTCTAGGAAAGCGTGAAAACGGGAATTCGGACATTTTGGCAGTACTTGCCTTCTATTTACATGGGAGTGGAATGACTCTGGTTGATTCTTTGTATCCTCCGACTCTCTATGATGTCTGTCGGAGTGAAATTACAGTGCGAGAGGTTGTGCAATGTGTTTAGTGGGAACTCGAAACACCGATTGTTTTTGCATCAGTTGTTTGATAGGATATGCTAGCCAAAACCAGAAAAGAGCAGGTGTACAGAATCGGGGGATAGGAGAAAACGTAGTATCTGGATATCGCGGGAATAACACAATTTTGTCCATTGGAAGCAATATTCCCTTTTGACCATAGACATACATTTTTTATTCTTTAATAAGGCCGATGAACTGTTTCGTAAACCCTTCTCTTACTGATCTCTATCAGGCATCATCTGGACGATTGCTGTGATTCGTAGATCACTATGACTTATTCTTATTGGAAATTGGGCCGTAATAATGAGCATGCGACATTCGATGTGTTCTTCCGTAAGAACCCGTTCAGCGGAGAGTGCGATTATTTTCATGTTTTGACTTATAGGTTCACTATATTTGCTGGGTTGGATAATGTTATCAATCTGCTGAAGCACTTTAAATTTACGAAGGAGCACATCGACTATTTGAAGTGGGGATTCGATTCTTGTGTAATCTCTAGGAGTCAGCTGCCTGATTGTGAGCCGGAATTCTTTGATTACCTGGCTTCGGTCGACTCTAGTTCTCTTACCGTGTACTCGATGAAAGAGGGCTGTATGGTTTTCCCGCATGAGCCTATTATTCGTGTTGAAGGGCCTATAGCGGTGTGTCAACTCTTCGAGACTCCCCTTCTGTGTATGGTGAACTTCTCTTCCCTCGTAGCTACGAACGCGGCACGTCACCGTGTCGCTGTGGGCGATTCGATCGGGCTGTCTGAGTTCGGTCTGCGTCGAGCCCAGGGTCCTGATGGTGGCATGACTGCTTCCAAGTACAGTTATCTGGGCGGATTCAACAGCACCAGCAATGTTCAGGCAGGACTGTTGTACAACATCCCCATCAGCGGGACTCACGCCCACAGCTACGTGCTGTCATTCGACAGCTTGAAGGATATCAAAAACCCGATGTTGAATGGCGTGAATCTGGTGGAAGAGGCGCTGAAGGTGCGCAATGAGAATAACTGGCCTGAGGCTCGCGAGAGTGAACTTGCGGCATTCATCTCCTATGCCCTGAGCTTTCCGAAGGCTTGTCTGTGTCTGATCGATACGTTTGACGTGCTCAAGAGTGGACTTCCTAACTTTATTTGCACCGCGGCAGCATTGTATAAGGCTGGGTACAAGGCGTTGGGAATTCGTATCGACAGCGGGGATTTAGCCTACTTATCTCGCATGATCCATAAGGTATATGAACAGATGGAGGAAAAGTATAATGTCCCCTTTGGGTCGATGAGTGTGGTGGCAAGCAATGATATCAACGTGGACGTGCTCTACTCTCTGAACAAGCAGAACCATCAGATCAACAGCTTTGGCATCGGTACACATTTGGTGACCTGCCAGGGACAGCCAGCTCTTGGAATGGTGTTCAAGTTGGCTGATATGAATGGAACCCCTCGAATGAAGCTCTCGGAAGACCCGGGTAAGATGACGACGCCTGGCCGAAAGAACGTGTATCGTCTCTATGGACAGGAGGGCTATCCCTTGTTGGATCTTGTTCAGTTGTGCGATGAAGAACCTCCGAAAGTGGGAGAACGTGTACTGTGCATGCATATTCACGACTCAAAGAAGCGATGCTATTGCACTCCCTCAAGGGTGGAAGCGTTGTTGGTATGTGTGTGGAATAAAGAGGAGGGACAAGTGTATGACATACCGTTGCTGAAGGAGAGTCGTGACTATGTTCTTAAGCAGTTGCATGAAGCACGAGAGGATCATATCCGTTACTTAAATCCCACTCCTTACAAGGTGTCGGCCTCGACTCGACTTAGCGATTATGTAAATACAATTTGGACTTCGATTTGCCCGATTGCGGAGCTTGATTAAGTATTATGAATTGTGTTTAGAATGCTTGCATTCATTCATGCTTTATGCTGATTTGATGGGTATATTCTTGAGAATATGGATTGTTTGTTTTACTCAACTGTATTCATTTGCTTGTTCCTCAAATATGTAATCGCTTTGAACTAGAATTACTGTTGTGAAAGAAGCGCTTGATTCCCTTCTCAGGAGGCTTTGCCAGCATTATATCTTCTTCTTGGGACACTTTCAAACGACTATAGAACAACTTCCGACGTTCTTCTCGCTTCCTGATTTCTTCCTCTTTCCTCTGCTTCTCCTCCTCTTGTTCCTTTGTGAGACTCTGCGAGCGGGACATCGACTGCCCTTCGTTCTTCTGTCTCACAGCATGTATTTTCCCAAACAAGCCGGACTTTAAAGAAGGTTTTGCTCTCACCTTGGGTTTTGCGTCTTCTTGACTGATGTTCAATTTCTGGTCAAGTGTCCTTATCTCTTCATTTCGCTGCTCGGCTACCTTCGGCTGCGGTGGTAAGACATATCCCTGTGAATTTGCTAAAAAGAATTGCTCAATGTCAGAGAGAAGATCGGCTAAGTGTAAGCACGACTACATTCCTATACAGCATGACTTCATCGGACGACAGAAAGGCTGCATCCAATGTGAGAGATATCGCATGTTGGCAGTCGATCCAAACCGTTCATCCATCAGTAAAATGATTCCAAAGTCATTCTTATGACGAATCACTCGACCAATCGACTGGTTCACCGCTCGATGAGCACTAATGGTGTACCAATCATTTCCCGTGAATGGCTGTGAATCGTAGCACAAAAAAGAAGCGAGAGGAAGGTCATTTCCCACACACTCTCGGACGTCTTTCCCCCGAGATGCAGCCAACCGAACTCGCTCATTAAAAACCTGCTGCTGTGCACTCCGCTCATCTAGGTACTTCCTGCGCATTTGTACTTTGAGATCTGTGAGTGTTGGATATGGAATTCCAGTAATCATGACACAGCGACACATTGCATCACTGAAATCGATTCCTTCGCTTGCTTTCCCTCTACAGACAGCAAGGAGAACTGCTCCGCGTTCATAAATTGCCTTCCGGAGATGCATTACGATATCACCAAACTGGGTGTTTGTCATTCGGCTCTCTTCTTTGTACACGTCTTTTATACTGCGCATACTATTTAGTTTTCCTTGTTGTTCCCATGAGGTAACACACTCGTTCAGATAACCATACGAAGGGAAGAAAATGATCACATTTCCCGGAATCGCAGGGAGAAAGTAGAGAATTGTGTCAATCATTTCCTCCTTGAGAAGTGGATTCTGACGTGATCTATGCTTAAAGCATGGTTCATTTCGCACTGAAAAGATGACGAAAGGGGAATATTGTGAATAGAACGATCCACAGTAGCAACCATCAGTTGTGAGTCAGAAATGACGTGCATGTTTTCGAGAACGTTTGTGACTGGGATCTGAAATTCAGCAATCAATGGATTCATGGGTGATAGAGTACCACTACATGATGAAATGCAACGAATACTACGAGGTAAAAATGATAGATGAAACGCCTGTCGATAGCAGCATTTGCATCGCAATAGAGCAATCCATGCACCAGAACCCGAGACACGGATCTGAATGTAATTCAGGGACAACAAATACATTTCTCAATACGACGTTTCTTTGTAGTACGATCAAATACACTTTCTTCCTCATTGTAAAGAACAACCATCCACTTATCAGCCATCGATCGAGGGATTTCCATGCCATCACGAAAGAGAATCGAGAGGAATTGTTGGAACGTCTCTGTGCTGCATCCCTTCGCATGAGGGAAGTACTGCTGACGAAGTAGAATCACTTCCTGAATCAATTCATCAATCATGGGCAAAGAGTTCTTGTCAATTCCACACTCTGATAATAACTGGTAGACACTCGATCCTGAAAGAGATACAATATTCTAACTCTCAGTGTATGAGACAGTAAAAACATTGAAATTGGATTGCAGGCGAGATGTAATCACTTCCTCGATCTTCTGGATTACTGCTAAAATGACAACATAATTCTATTCTTCACATCCTGAACATACAAAACCTCTTCTAGATTCATTTGCATTTGCTGCTGTTCTTTTTCATCAAGTGAAGAAAGCTTTGATTCTTGCATTGCCACATTTTTGGTAAGGAGTTCTTTAATCTCATTCTCAATCTGGTGCAACAAACGCGCATTGATGTCGTACGACAGACTATCTAAGCAAAAGGAGTCCTGTTAATGAATCCACTCATCAAACATGACAATATTATGAGCCTCATCAATAATCACAACACAGTCCTGAAGATCGAGATTCAGTCTTGAGCGAATGTGGTAATCCATGATATAATTATATGGCATTAGCAAAAGCTCAGACTCAATCATTGTTACTTCATGGCGAGCGAGATAATACGGACAAACCTAGATCGTAATTCTATATTGAAGCACACATTCCGCTTCGTTCCAAATGAAAATAAGTCCTCAATGTCCATGATTCCCCTATCAGGAGTGGACTGGTTGTGATATAAATTGGAGATGATATCGCCATTTACATTTCGATGAAACATACAAGAGAGGCCCAAAAAATGGCACGTTGTTCGCTGCGCATACTGTGGCAACTTTTGCACTTCGCGATTGATACACATTTGATCACGCGAAGCCAAGACCATCGTTTTGGGACGATAGACAGTCTTCTTGAGTTCTCGGACAATCTGCTTGATTTGAGAATGTGTCCGAGAACAATAAATTAACTTTCTGCCAGCGACTTCAGAAGGAGGAACTAGATATTAAACTCTCTCCTAAGTCTACTTGTTTTCATCCTTCGGAGCGAAGACATCTGACCTCTGTCACCAAATGAGTTCATGGTTTCAATACTCTTACAATGGTCAGAGTACTGTTTCGGAACATGGCCCCTCTACTGTGTATTTGCACGAAAAACGATACCATTGTAAAGTCCATTGCAGCTAGAGCGGAACAGAGGAGTGATAATGTCTACTCCTTACTTAGCAAAACAAAAGAAACTTTTCCAGTACCAGTAGGACTCTCAAGCATCGCATTCTTGTTATTCTGAATTGAATCGATGACCATTCGCATGTAGTCCTTTTGGATGTCGTAAGGAGGAAAAGGAAACTTCACTGTGACATTGTTGTATTCAAATGAAAACAGATTTGTTTCCTTTCCCTTCTTCTCTGTACTCATTTTGAATCAAACAAGTGGCTTGGGAAAACTGTGGGATCCCATTGATGGAAAAAACAAGACATACAACAATTTCTAAATCTTCTTCTCCTTCCGGTTTGTACTTCTTAAACAACTCTTTGATTTGGCTTACATACTAGCAATCACTCTCTTTCCACAGTCCCACCTGTGCGTGAACTTTGTTGACTTCTTCTTCTGTAGGATTCTCACACTTCTGCACAGCAATGGGAGAACCGATGACAGTGGTGATTTGCGTGTTCTGTGGAAGCAAATGGGAGATAGGAGGGATGCAGATGCCGAGGATCTACTGCAAAGAACACTGTTCAAGCTACCTGTTTCGTGAGGGAATTCAGCCACCCCACCGATTTGCTCCCTTTCGCAATCGTCCAGATGTTGTTTTCTCCAAAAGAATACCTGCAAACAAGCCGATCGACAAGACATACATGGGCACCACTGGAGTTCCTGTCTGGATGGCGAGCCTCACAAAGCCCTTGTGCTTCATAATAATCCTGTTGCAATGAGAAATTGTCAGCAAAGACTCGTCTGCCCCTCCCGGCATCACAAGGGGAGAGCAGCCGTGCTGAATCACGTTTCGGATTGTCGATGCACGACAGTCGGTTCCACCGAGTGCCAGACAAAAATCACGATAGAAGGGAATCACATAGCAGCAACTTACAGCAACACCACGAAAGGAAATACCAGGGAATAGCTTATCCACGTCCGAAGCGTTTGTACCAATATTTAAGCAGATCCCGAAGGGAAGAACTCCATGGGGATGAGCGGCAAAAAAATAGGTTCCTGGAGGCAAAACTGTTGTCCGGATGATGGAAGACTTCTTTGCCGTAGCGATTCTCTTCCAAATTGGTAAGCTGAAGAACCACTGCGATGGCCTTCCATAGTGGAGTTCGTAATCCTTCATGAAAGACAGAAAGTAGAAGATAATCCATGGAATGGTGAAGTGATACCTATACCCTATAGGTAGGAAGCACGAAACAAAGATTGATAGTTTTAATAATTTGTATCGAATGAAATCTATCGAAAGTAAACATAGAGAATAATATTACTTCCAAGTTGATAGATATCGCGTTTGAAGAGAGATCCTTCCCAAAAAAGGATACTGTACATTAGCAATCATGGTAATATAAGGAATACATCATTGAGAGGACGGAAACACTCTCCACTACAAACAACCAAGAAGGCATCATGTCTGATATTAATATGTGAAATACATACGAACAATAAAAAGGAAGAATTCACTCAAGAGAATAGTTCTTCGTGTAAACAAAAGTGATTCACATCCAATGTTATTAAGTGTATATCATAAAACATTGCTCCCAAAAATCACTTTACATAGTAACATTACTCTAATACTAACTCTAGTCCGATACTCGTTCTGTCAGCCAGACTTCATCCTGTTCGCTTCTCGCTCACACAATTAAGCCACGAAGAGTACTACATGTCACAGACGCGATAAGCATACGAGAAAGATGAAGTGGTCTCTAAAAGAATGTCGAAATGGTTGAAAGTTGTCAAATGTATCTGGAGGCACTTCATCCCACTCGTACTCCTTGATAATTCCCTTAACACAATAACGCATTATAGAGTAATGCTCCTTCTTTTTTAGATGAATGATATGGCCTGGTAATAGGAACCGTGCTGGTTCATGAAAAGAAACTCTTCGTCCTCTTCGCTGATTACTCCTCTCTACAAAGTGCCGATCTATTGATCATCTCTGATGAATCCCTACACCACCGAACAATTCTCAGGTTCTAGACATTACAACACTCCCAGATTCCTACAGAATACCAGAGGTAGATGGAATGCTTGGTAAAGCGAGGAATAATGTCATTTCCAACAATTATATCATATAGATTGTCATCATAGTCATCAATGATCGTTTGACCTGGAGGTGAAAACGCAACACAGATATTCGGATAATCCTTTTGTAGCATTCGTGAAAGTAGAATTGCGACACCCCCGCCTAAAGAATGACCTGTGAAGATGATTCTTTCCTCTGAGTAGCAGTCAAGGAGGTGGTTTTCTCGAAGTTCTTGATAGATATTACAAGCGGCTTTACTAATTCCCTGATACAACACATATAGAGAGCCATACTTTGTGGGCAATAACAGTAATGCCTCCACACTCAGGATTGTAGTAGTGAACAGGGTTCAGATCTATTGAGATATGAGTCATACAAAATACCGGCTAAATAATCAGTAGCAATATCAGCCAGTGACTTCGAACCTCGGATACAAACAATGATAGCCCTCATCCATGGATCATGAGCTACATACCAGGGAGAGTAACTGATCCTATTGTAAAAGGTGATATTATTAGTATACCCATTTCGGTAATTACAATAGAGAAGTGTTCCTCCTATGGAACGTACTCGATCTTGTAGGTCTTTTGAATTCTTTATTTTATGTTCCTGAAGAATCCAGCTATGAAGAAGGTCTTGAGAGATAAATACAACAAATGTCCATATATGGCATTTGCGTATTTTGCCAAAAGAGGCAGAAATCGAATGATCTCTTCTGTGCTAATAGAACTCGACATGTCTTAAACAAAAATATGGGATAACAAATCATCGTGTTTACTATTCTATGTTAATTGTGTAAACTTTATCATCTGGAGTGCGCATCTCCTCTACAAACTCTGCTAAACGTTCTCCAATTTCCCATTCGGGCTCATAGTGGGATTAAGTGTCCTAAGAGTGTTTCAAGCAGGATATGAATTTCATGGAGAATAGATAACACATGAAGTCTTCAGAGCTGATGGTGATTCCACACTCCTTTGTGAAAGCATCCATTACATCCATGTCGAAGTTCAGTGTTACAATTTCTTCCTCTACATCATCTTCTTCCTCTTCGGAAAACTCTGTATTTTCATCTTCCTTCTCTTTGCAGCAGCCTTCCTTTTTGCAGCCCTCCTTACAACAGCAACCTTCCTTCTTACAACAACCTTCCTTCTTACAACAACCTTCCTCATTCTCATCTTCCTCATCCATGTCCTCCTCACTCTCTTCCTCACATCCACACTCATCATCATAGCCAGGAGGGAACGGACTGTTCCGCGTAAATTCGAATTCAATAGCATCCTCTACCAGTCATGTGTCACTGACATCACCACTCAACTCTTCGCCTGAATTACCCACCTTCAGCAAGTAACGAATACGAGTTTGCACCTGGACCTCGTCCGCTTCCTGCATACCATCGGACTTATTGTCTCTACACATAATATATGGAAGATGCAACATACAACTCGTAAACTGTACGGTCATACACAGTCATAATCTGAAGCGTCTTCTCTTCGCTAATTGCTATATTGATGATAGTCAGATAGTGTGCATCATCCATATCAGAGATACTATCAGAACGAACGACAGTCAATTTGTTCGCCAAATCCTCCATGTCCTTCTTCACCTCACCCGTCTCATCATCACGTATCACTTCTGATACGCAATCCAGATTATGAGTGAAGAGATTACTACTACTCACTTGTCAAACGATTACAAACCGGACATTGTACGTTGCGAGAAGTAGCTCCGACTGGGAAATAATCTGTTTCAGAACTTCAGCCTCAGAAAAATCTCCCTTATAGCTCTTCACGATTTCCATGATTTTCTCGTTCAGACCACTGATACTCTGTTCCGTAAATTCATCAAACATTGTAGATCAATATTATTATTGTAAGAGCTTGAATCTCCGTCAGCTCTCTATTATGGGAATTGTCAAAATCGAGAGTATTATTGAGACGAAAAATAAAGAAAAGTGGATGAGGCGGGCATCGATCCCGCTACCTATCCCTTGCGAAGGGATCACTCTACCATTTGAGCTACACACCCTTGTTATTTGCTCTTCATTTCCATCATATAAGCATGACCAACTCTTATTTTCTCATAGAAATGCAGGAAAGGTCACATCAATTTACTTTCCTAATTATTTTACTCTATTCTGTGCTTATGTAGTTGTGTCCTGGTGTTGCTATTGTAGTACTCTTTGTGTTCATTATTCCCCCTGCACCAGCTCGGAGAATAATCTACCGATTACCGATGTTGTTCTATCTGTTTGCTTTGTTTGTTCCTTCTCAATTGTAGCGTGATGTGTCTTCGCTGTCTTTTGTGCCCAGTTCTGTTTCCACAGCGCCATTTAAAGTAGATAGTACTCTTCCTGTCCTCCTTGTCTTGTGTATTCATTCGTAGTCTCCACCGTTTAAGCAGAGAACCATTCTTCTGCAACAGAATCGTAGTGCTGTTGGGGAAATAATAGATGAATCAAGCGAAAAACCATCTGTGGATAACATGACTACTGTGGACACAATGCAAACAGCCACAACTGTTTCTCCAACTCGACAATCCCATATCATTTTTAGTCATTTTCTCCCAGCGAGAAGTTCCCAGCATAGGCCGCTTATTTCTTTGGGAAGAAAAACTGTGCCTCCCAACCTCTCTCCAAACCTCTCTACGCATCTCTCTACGCACAACACAGCCACCCTACTGGGTGCCCAAGGAGATCGTGGTGTGTTGCCATGGTACAAAATGCCGACGTGTTCTTTGGATCGTCTTCGTCAGCGCTATATTTCCTTCCGAAAAGTGTACCTTCAAATGACTCGACCATGGCGAATCTACCACGCGAGAGTGATCGCATATGAGAAGAAAAGGAAGAGAGGACTCGTCGTCAACTACCCTCCGTCTCCCTCCCCCACGCCTTCGTTGCCTCCTATTCGAGAAAAGCCGGATTTCAATGGGATGGACAACGAGATTCCCCACATGACTCATCACTTCTCCTGCCCTCCATGGAGTGGGAATGAGACGATCCGTATTCGCCGCTTCCTCGACAACCGCGAGATTTCAAGTGATATTCCTGATGTTTTTCCTCCTGAGTCGGGTCCTTTTTCTTTCTCTCTCGTAGCAGTAGCGACGTTTGACTTGACCTAATGCATAATCCACAGTTATTCTCGCATTTTTTACATTTCTCACCTGATGAGGCGATGGAATGGCATGCTCTCACTACTGATCTACGGAACAGATCTCGACGAGCCGAAGATTATCGATTATCTGAATAAACGGAGCTACGACAGACGTCTTTCTTTGATAGTGTATCTTGTGAAGAATGGGACGAAGGAAAGCGAGACATTTCCGATCAATGCATTGCGAAACCTAGCAATTAAGAACAGTGTGACAACTCACTACATGGTGATTGACTTCGATGTGTGGCCTGCTTGTATTGGTGTGTCGATGCGTCCATATTAGATACTCTTTATAACGAATTTGCAAGTCTCGATCCAAGTATACTGAGAAGAGACGATGTGGCGATCATTCTTCCGCTTGTTTTTTATGACTTAGGAATGGTGCTGAACCAGTGCAGAGAGTTGAGTCAGTGTGTGAAAGTGTTGTTGTTCTGTCTGTATGCCATGTAGTGGAGAAGATTACATGCCGGAGGATAAATTCCAGCTTTCTGTCTGTATCAAAACGCGTGTATGTAGCTTTGAGAAGAATTTTCTCGGGACTCACGTGTGTCTGATGAACAATGATGACATGTAGTTATATGTGAACAGGAATTGGTTAAGTCTGGATAAGTCGAACGTAGTGGAGATGAGGTGTTTTTTGAATGAATTCCAGGAACCGTATTTGCTGGAAGACGGATTGATCGATAGATATGTAATGCTGAAAAGGACTAGGAACACACCTCTTTTTGACCCTCGTTTTATTAACTACGGATACAACAAAGTGCAGTTTATTGAACATCTCCGTTATCTGGGATATAAGTTTTTGATTCTTACGAAGTCGTTTGCGGTAGATATGCCGCATCGAAATTCGCGGTATAAATCGAAGTTTTTACAAAAAAATGACACCTCTACGAATATGGATCACATGTATTCTGTATTTAGGGAAGAATTGAAGGCAAAGTATCCGATGCGCCAAAGACTCCCTATATGTGCTAGCAAGAAGGCGAAGAATCTCTACAAAAATCTGTCATTTTGATTTTGCACGAAGTGTTTGTTAGAATTGTGTATCTGTATTCTTTTCGCATATGCAAAAATACGTTTTCTTGTCACGTCATTGAATACGAATGCAATGATTCGTGTTCTTGATCTATATAATTTCGGAGATGAGTCGATTATATCGAATCCAGTGTATAACTCCATTCTGTCAACACTTCCAGTACGTACGTGTGTTATTGGTTATTTGAAGAATATCAAGCAGGATGCAACAGAAAAGGACATTATTTTGGTGATACCTGTGGCATCAACCTTGACAAGTACTCGTTTCTCCCAGTCTTTTATCTGTACGGGCATTGTTTTGGGTTAAATGTAGTGTCTCATGTATTAACAACCTCCTCTGTGTACAAAGATGAATTCATGACGTATTCTGGAAAAACGGCCGTTATTAATCGTAAATATGTTCAAACAAAAGTACATAGTGGGTAGTGTCTAAGATTCAGGTGGATAAATGGAATGGTGTCGGATTTCTGGAAGAACGTTATTGTCGTATTCTTTGTGATGACGTAATCACAGTTGACAGTAAAGCGGAGTTCCGCATCCTTTTAGTTGACAAGCCACTTGAAGGTAGTTTTTATCCGCTTCAGGTATTTCCGCAGTCCAATGTGCTGTTCCATTCTGGCCATCTTTCAGGTGACTTTGCCATGTTTTGCTGACTGTCAGAAGTGTTTGATTACTTTGTTGGTCATTCTGTTTCTGAGGAACTCATTAGCTCCATAAAGAAGAGTACAACTATATCCTTTGCATCCACTCTCCGCTCCTTCACCCACTTCTTCAACAACAACTATATTTTGAACAGCAGCGACAACTCCATTCAGGACTGCATCTCCAAGGTTCATTCCTGGATCGAGCTGGAGTACAGCAAAGTCAAGGTGGAGATCAACAAGCGGAACCCTTTCTATGCCTCTTCTCTGATGATCCAACTCTTCTTGCGACGCGTAGTGGAGATGTACTACATCGAGCGATGCTACGACAAGATCATGCAGAGTCTTATTGACAGCTGCATGGCAGATGAGATCCATCTTCAGTGCACGCTTGACTCGATTCAAGTCTTGTTCACACTCATGCTTCATCTCTAGAAGCATGGAGGACTTCAGCCGGAAGATGTCTGTCTCAATCCTCTCTGTTTTTACCCTGATATCATTCGTCGCGCCTCCGTGCAGCTCAAAAAAATGGAAGCACAGAAAACTGTTCTCGGTAAACTGAATGTACTTTTGGTGTTGCTGTGTCATTCGCAGGCTATTTGGAAAACGCTCAAATTACTGGCAGTCGAAGTCAAGGATAGGATTTTACTTCGGAAGTGTAAAAATAGGAACTATTTTTCATGTGTAGCGATTATTCATGAAGTATCGGGAGACGATCAACTCCCTTTACTGATCCTTGTTGTAGGCGTTTCATTCAGTTAATTATAAGATTTCGCAAAGTTCATTAACTAATATTGTTAGCCAAATTCGTTTTATTTTGGGATTTGATTTCATGCATTGCCGAAATAACGAACTAGAGTCGATTTTTAGAACTTCAATGATTGTTTAGATATTGTTTTGCCTCCTTTTCTACTGCTGTTGACTTTATACGACAATATAAACCCAAAAAAAGACAAATCCAAAAATCGGCAGTGTTTCGATTTCCCCATCCTTCGAAAACGCCGGTTCCCGCGGTAAATCTTGGCTTAGAGGGATGGTCGAGTCACAATCAATCTGTTTTCAACGATATTTTGACTCAATCGTCGCTAGAGCAGTCAACCAATGAACTGACATTTCACAAATCAAATCTTTCGTTAACTCCCCGTTCTAGCGTGTCCCATCTCATTCGACCCTCTAATTTGGAGTATTGGTGGAGTGAGGAGTTTGAACAGCGGTTCAAGTCGGTTTTTGGAATTCCATAAATCGTAGACAACTGGGTCAAGACCAGTCAGATCAAGTCTCTCAATCGTCAGGGAATTCGATCTCTGGAGAGCTGGATTTGACGCCTTCGGACAGCTCTCTTCTGGAGCCGATGGACCAGCGATTACTTCCGGAAGAAGAAGGGAGTCATTGGCGATGGATGTGTTGTTGCGATGTGTCGGCCGAGGAGATGAAGACGGTTACGAGTCAGGCGTGCGAGAAGGTGTGCGAAGTACAACACAAAGACGTGATTCGTTTCGAGGAAGACAATGTGAAGACATTGATGTTGCCTGCTTGTCATCCACCCAATCCTGTTCCCGCCTCGGAGCAATCGATCGCTTCCTTCCCTGTGTCTTCAATGCCGAGGCAGGAGGAACCTGTACGTCGAAATACGCTAGTTGATACAAATGTCTCTTTTACTTTTGATTCTGGGCTTGGTCCCTTTTTGTCTTCATTGAAAACGAAAAAGAGCAAAGTAGTGCGAAGTAGTGAGTTTGCTATATGTTTTGTTTGTTGAATCGACATTATTTGTTTGAGCAAGGATACTTATATCATGTTTGTAAGAAATTACTAGAGATGCTCTGAGTGTGTAGAGTTCAGGCGGTGGAGGTTGGGGTTTTAATGGTTGTTGGCGGAATGGTATTTCATTATGTAGATCTTATGTCTTCAATAAAAAAAGCCTCTTCAGAGGTTACCCGGATTGCTTCTGATATTGTTGACAAGAGTGCAACAGAGGCGAAAGTAATGCTCGCTGGGAGTATTAATGGAATAGAAATTATATGGAGAACTTAAAGAAAAAGGTGAAGAGATGGTAAAAGAGATTAATGCTAAAGAAGCTGAAGTACGAGAGAAACAGCACGATTGTCTCCCTTGGGACCTTCCTGAATTTCAGAATACAGAGTATGGCGAAATGCTCAAGTCTGATATTCTTCTGCTCTCACAGGATCGTGATACTTTCCTGAAGACGGTGGAAGGATGTGAAGATGAAAAATACTCTCCCAGCGTGAACGCACGTCTCATCGTCCTTCTTCGTGAGAAAGATACTCGTTTACAGAGTGTTCGTTATGAAATCGTGCAGAAAGCAAAGATGATTGATGTTGGATTGAATAAGGTTCTTCATCGTAGGATGATCATTTCTGGAGGAACTATCTTTTTCGTGTTTTTCAGTTAATCGACAATTACAGAAGAACACAAGAGGAAGAGAAGACTGCAGTTCAGATCCCGATCTCCGAGGAAGTTCAGCCAACGACTGTAGAACCTGAAGTAGAACCGAAAAAAGAGCCAGAATTGCAGGCAAAACCACTTTCTGAACCTGAAATGGAATCGGACAAAGAACCGGAACAGGAACCGCCTCCTGCGGTAGAACAACATATAGACGCTCCATCGAGCACAATTCCAGAGGTGGTACAAACTGTAGATGACATTTATGACTTCGATGATATCAGCGGTTGAGATTCAATGTACGTTTGATAAGTAGACATCGAAAAGGAAATCGGTGATATCGATTTGGAAGATGTAGACACTGATGAACTTGGCGATATAGATAAGGAGATCCTATCTGAATTGTAGTTTTTAACTCTTGTGGTATGTTTGTTTTAGTCTATTTTTTTGGAAATATGATAGTCCTATTTTTTCAAAAATGGTTCACAGGGATAGCTGTATAGCTGGAATTGGTATTTTCTTACTTGCATTCTGGGCAGTTGTCTTTGTCAATGGTTTGAGAGCAGGTACTGAGAAGAATTCCGATTCTTGGCGTCGGCGACTTCAAGCCGATTCATACCAAGATATAAGCATACAATCAACGGGTAAAGCCTTACTAGTACTAGCCACAACTCTTGTGCCAACCGAGGTAGTGTTTTTGGAATCTCATTCATTGTGCAGGATGAGCATGGTCCTGTAGCGGAGCTACAGAGAAATACGATGCACTTCCTATCGACAATGCCTGGAGTACTGGGAGTTGTCTATTGTGATGATGATTATTGGTTTAAGGAATGTAAAAAGTATAATTTGCAATGTATATACGATTTTCCGTAATTTTGTGAATACTGCATTAGTTGTAGCCGTTCTCCTTTTGGTATGCCTTTTTTCTTTGGTATGATAGACCTATCGATTAGTACTTTTCCTGGCTATCCTTTCTATGGGTATATTAATGGTGATATTCTGGTTGAGAACACATTGAATGAGGTGTTGAGTCAGGTGCACAAAGACATCCTTTCTGGCAAGCTGGGGCCGAAGGTGTCTTTGTTCACCCATCGTAAGAACATGTTTGCCAGCTTCCCTGGCGACCTTTACACGAACCACGCCGAGTCTCGCGAGTCGATGTATTGATTCGATGTCACTCCTAGCGAGCTCTTCAACATCTTCAATAGCCGCAGTGTGACCTACTGGGATGTTGCCATCGTGCGTTCTGTCTCTCGCATTCATCGTAGGACCTGTTTATATTCACCCCCACTGTCTTCCCGTGGCGTTTGATGCCCAACTTCGTAATCGGTCGCACTAAATATGATAACTACATCATCCAGTCGCTGGCTCACGACCCCTCACAGGTGATGATCGATGCGTCCAACATGGGTCTCGACTCGGCTCGCTTCTCATCTGTAGTGGCTATTGTGCATCAAACGATCGATGGAGTTCGATCGGGTCTCCGAAAGCAGAGAAGCGAGAAGAAGTCTTGTCCGCATGCTTGAGAGTGATGATGTGTAGCAATCAGTATGTTGTGGAATGAAATCGTTCTTCACATTTCTGGAATAAAGAACTGCTGTCAGGATATTTGGTTTGCCGAGTTCAGCTCTCATGTCGTGGGTATGAGTGATTGACGTCGTTGATTCTAGTGCCAACGACTCAAGGAGTGTGCATTGAAGAGAAGTTGAGTCAGTCGTATTTGGAGGACGATTTTCAGTATAACGAGATTGAAATGCTGAAGACGTACATCAAGCCAGAAGACAAGCGAAGTGTGTGTGGTGAGTGGTGATAAGAAATAGGATGTCTGTTTGTTGTTGAGGGCGCTGTATCTGGGTTCATGAGTCATGTTTGTGACCACACGTATTATCTTTGCACCAATCGCCAGCAGTGCGTGTTGAAGATGGATGCATGAGTGATGGATAGATTGGCTCGTAAACGTATTCAGAGCTGTGGACTGCAAGATAAGGTGACTCTGATCTGCACAGAGATCTCCAGAAGTCGCTACATGTCCCAGTTAACAGATTATCTACGGTTCTATGATGCAGAGTTTGATACGGTGATCTCGATGCTGCCGTCAGGGGATGGATTGATTCAGTTTGTAGTGATAAGAAGGGGAGGTGATGTGTAGATCGTACTTTATCAAATGCAACATCCTCCAAAGTCAGGGAATGTGAAGCTGTACTTCATTCGTGGGTTTAATCGTGCACAGACTCGAAATTCAGTGTTAATTAATGCGGATCTTGATATTGTGAAAATGTTGGGGAATTTTGGATTTTTGATCCATAGCTTGGAATACCATTACTACTTTGATGGACCTCATTTCCCTGAAATCGGAATGGCTGTGTACTGTGAGAAGGGAAAGAAGGCCGAGTTGATGTAACAGTTTTAGTGAATGTGTTTGTTAATTAATCTTGGTGAATGTCACATACATTGGAGATCTCTCTTCAAAAATTAGACGAGTGGATTAATGGCGTGTCGGATTGCCAGCTCCTCTCAAAGCCTGAGATTGAAGCGTTATGTGAAAAGGTGATTTTTTTGCCTCTGTAATATGTGTAGGCGAAAGAAATACTTGTTGAAGAAGCCAATGTGCAACCAATTCACTGTCCTGTTACCATTTGCGGAGATATTCACGGACAGTTCAGGGATTTAATTGAACTGTTTAAAATCGGAGGACAGGTTCCAGATACAAACTATATTTTCATGGGAGACTTCGTTGATCGTGGTTTTCATTCTGTATTGTTATTTATGACTCTTCACGAGCAGGTCGAAACAATCACGTTGTTAGTCCTTTTGAAAGTGCGTTATCCAGATCGTGTCTTTCTTATTCGTGGAAATCACGAAACACGCCAAGTGAATATATCGTGTGTGTTTTCCTCTCGTTTTACTGTAGCTGCGGTTTTTTCGATGAGTGCATCCGCAAGTATGGCGATTCTGCTGTTTGGAAGTGTTTTAATGACCTCTTCGACTACTTTTCGATCTCGGCGCTTGTAGAAGAGGAGGTCTTCGTCGTACACGGAGGTCTCTCCCCCTCCATCCAGTCGATCGACCAGATTCGTGCGATTGATCGAGTGGTGGATGTGGGCACCATATCCTTCTGGTCCTACATTGTTTGTCCCTAACAATACGAGGGTCCGATGACCGATCTTCTCTGGTCAGATCCTGATGATCGTCTTGGATGGGGCGTTTCAACGCGTGGCGCTGGCTACACTTTTGGAGAGGACATCAGTGTCAAGTTCAACAAAGAGAACAATCTGAGTCTTATCACGCGAGCTCATCAGCTTGCAATGGAGGTGCAGGTTTGACTTTTCGGTTAGTTGTAGGGGTATAATTGGTGCCACAACCAGAATGTTATTACGATATTTTCTGCGCCTAATTATTGTTATCGATGTGGAAATCAAGCAGCCATTTTGGAGATTGCTGAGAATATGAATTATTCAATGTACTGCTCTCGCCAAGTTGTTTACACTAGAATACAGTTCAATCCAGCGCCTGTTAAGCGTGATCCAGAATTATCGAAGCGTGCTCCTGCCTATTCTCCTCGTAGTAATGTAGCAATAGAAGAATTTCTCTATCTGTAAACTAGCATAGATATTTGTTTGTTGGAACAGATGGTGCAATGGTTGAGATGAATCTATTCCGACCATTGCACGATCGACCACTTGTTTGGTTCTTAAGAAGTTATTATCCCTGGATTAGATTTAATTGAAAAATGCTCGTTGATAGAAAGGACACTTTGATGGTTTATCGCCAGCTCTTTGAGGGTAGGAAACAGTTCTTTTCAAATGATCTCCCAGATGGAGTCTTCACCACTGTTGATGATGTCCATGCTACCTACGTTCTTGGCAAGGACGAGAACGGAGAGGATATCACCGTGAGCAACCTTAAGGTCATTAAGTTGCTTCAGTCTCTGTGCTCTCGTGGATATGTGAAGAAGACCTATTCCTGGTATCAGCGCATTGTTTTTCTTAGTCCTAGGTGCCATTTCTACTACACTTTGACTGATTCGGGTGTGAAGT
>JZRM01000280.1:0-40599 GCA_000963415.1 Blastocystis sp. subtype 6 | reverse complement strand
GTGTGGGTACCTCTCCTGAGTTCGTCAAGATCACCACCGAGTTCCCTGTTATGACTGTCACATAATCAAGGACTTGTTTTTGTTAGATACACAGATTTAGTGGGATTGTCTTTCCTTGCACGATCTTTTGGATTTACTGATTGGAATCTATTTCACAGGATATTGGAAATAGAGTCCTCTCATTATTTATTGGATATCCTATGCATTCACAGAATACACAGTGGTTGCTTGAATTTCTATTACTTATCGTTAGTGGGATGCAATACAGAAGCAGATGATCCTTATCAACAAACAAAGCAATGTACACTATTGAACCATCTTTCAACGAACTCCATTTGTTGCTTCTCAACTGCAGTTCTACATCGCCTCTTCATCACAATCAAATCCTGTAGGACACCGCTCTCAGACTGCTGTATGCGTAGCTGTTCTTCACGGGTGAGCGTCACTCCATAAACTGAGCTTGGCGCAGCGTTCAGCTGGAACAGCGGTCTCTTCTCCCTCAGACACAAGCGGTAGTTCTCTCTCACCTCTTCTACAGCACTAGCAACTTGGTACGCGCCTGACATCACTTCGATTGCCCTCATGTTTGAGAGGTCCACATATCCTGGTGTCCTGCAAACAGTGGTCGATCCGTCCTCGAAAGTGATCCTCACATCCACTTCCACAAGAGACTGGTTCTCTGCCAGCAAGCACACAAGACGGCGTCTCACTGGACAACATCTCCACAGCTGCCTGAACATGTCGAGGAGCAATGAGTCACCGCCAAGCTGAGACGGATACACAGGGAGAAAGGACAGAAAGTGCAAAGGAAGCACGTCGCGAGAACATATAAAGCTTGCCTGGCCTTCAAAAAGAGCCACCAGCCCGATGGAGGTGGCTGTAGCTTGAATCAATTCTACTTGATGCGATGACACAAAGGCGAGATAGAGGGTTCGGAGAAGGATCAAAATCTTCTTATCCAGCGTTGCAGTGTAGGTATAGCCGACTGCATGCAGAGACGCGGTGAGGAATAGCGATGGAAACCTCGTCAATTCCTTTATTCTCTCAGTCTGGATATAGTGGCAAAGCAGATTGATTATCCACTGCACATACGTCTCCTCCTCATCGCATCGCATGAGACTGCCTGCATATGCCACACCTCCCAGAAAGCAGTACCATTCCTTGCAGTCCTCGTGATAATTCAGATCGCTAAGCAATTGCTCTGGAAGCCATTCAAGTGAACTTTTCAGGAAGCCAGCAAGTGCCACCGCTGTTCCATAGAAGAATACAACATCTTGCCGTTGCGAACTCACGAAATGGGTTGCAGTATTCTGACTAAACAGCTGAAGGTTATGCGATGAGAAAAAGCCATGAGCGAGAATCAATCCAGGCCGTTCCTCGACTGGCATTACGATTCCAGTGGCAAAAATGTGGCCAATATGAGGTTCGCGCTGCGATTCTTCATTCCACGGAGGGATGTCAGTCAGCGTGTGAGTGACGAGAGCTAACGAGATGACTGTGACTAGATGATAACGCATCAGATTGATCGGTTTATCTTCAAAAGAACCTTGCAGCAATGCAGTTAGTGTGTGGATCACGGAGGGATTCTGCGTATTCTGTGCATTATCTGAGTCCATCGACCTTACAAGACATACAATTCCGAGACCGAGAATCGCAGCAAAAAGAAGAATGCAAATAGACTGCCTCTTACTACTCTTCCAGTCAAAAGACAGCGAAGAATTAGGATCTGACACATGAGTGATGGATTCGATATAGAATTCTAAGAAATTGATAACTTGGTGATGATCTGATGATTGATAAGCAATTGCCAATGCAAATAAAAACTACAGTGAATACAAATAGGAATGAGGTACAGCAGCTTCGAGTTGGTAATCAATCTCGACTTGCTGGTGGGAATTACCTCCCCACTGCTGCGAATAACAAAAAACGAGCTTGTGCTTGTATAGAGTTAATGGAAGTGATCGAAGATGGCCAGAGAACCCCAAACTGAGCAAGATCCCAATCTGCTCTTCAACAGGATGACCCTCTAGCAAGTAATCCAGGTCATTCATCGTGATAGAAAAAGAAGAGTACTTTCTCAGCAAGCACGAAAGGGTAATGATCGTGTTCTGGACTCGGGAAGAGAACAGAACCCCACGCGAAAACTCACAATCCATCACATCACTCTCATCATTCTTACGGCCCGAGAGAATTAGATGATAAGAAAGAGAATGAAGTTGCTGCAACCACGACGGATTAGGAGAACTGGCCAGGAGAGGTTGAATTAAAGCATTCCCAAAGCTACTGAGTAACTGAGCTTCAATTTTCTCCTGGATCGTTCGAGGAACGTTTACTGAGGTGTTTTCAGACGAGAGATGGAGATTCACAACATGGGGACTACACATTAAATCAGTGAAAAGAATGAACGAAAGAAGATTCCAGATCTCCTGAAGAAGAGAAGATGACTTGGAAGCAACAGAAACATGTCGTTGCTTCTGGAACTCTGCCATTATTTCATAAAAACTCAAGATAGGACTCACTCCGATTCCGATCCCCTTGTTGAATTCGTTCAATATGAAAGATTGAAGCACTTGCAGAGGAATCTCTCCAGCGATTCGATATCTTTCGTATAATTCTATTCGTTCTTGAATTCGCTTATCCTGCGGCTGAATCAATAAGAGCTGGAGGATCATTGCAATAGGGAGTTGCAGCGATTCATTGGCCTTTTCCCAGAGATATGGAGAACTGCTAGAATAGGCCTCAAGCAGTACATGCTCTGAAGAAAGTCGCGATACACAATCGTTTAAAGTCGTCTGATCATGGATAATCCAAGAGTAATCTGCTAGGAAGAGAAGTGGCTGCTCACTTGATTCAATTCTAAATCCATTCTCTGAGTAAAACACGTTTCCGATGAGCGGTTCAACTATTTTCAAGAGTTTTTCAGAAATTTGATCCAGACAAAGATGAATAAACCACTGTTCTATCGCCGATTCAGTCATCTCAATCACAATCCTTTGATTCATTACGTATTTATGAAGAGCAGATTGAGAGTGATTGGAATGTGAATCAGTCAACACGACATCCTTTCTTACACCTTTTACTATAGGAGCCAGCAATGTAGAGCCGAAAACAATACCCCAATCGGATCCAAGTCGAATTAACAAAAATGGTGTATCTGGAATGGGGTCAACAATCACACCCTTGATTTCCTGAATGAAATCAACATCGATGGGAAAGGGTGACTCAGTATCCAGGAAGGAATCTTTCTGTGTTTGATAGATGCGGATAGAATTCTTTGACTGGCAATACAAGAACACAAAAGAGTCAACTTCAATCCAGCAAATGCTTAGAAAAGCGTCATAGCTATCCATTCCCTGGAAGACACGTTCTAAACAGTACTCTGGACTGCACAAAAGCTGGATAAAACTGTCATTGAGAGTATCCTGGTCATCATTCATAACTGATTCCAATATAGCCTCCTCGGAAGGAAGACCTAAAGATGCCGACTCCGTTGAGATCCACCGGAATAAGGAGTGCTGGCAAGATGAGTTATTGTAAAGAAATAACAGATGAACATCTCGCAGAACGCAAATGATAGACACTTCGCGATCTTGATTGTCGCCAATCCGACTACTAAACAGGTCCATAGACGTGTTCACCATTCTAGAGAGATTCAAGGCAGTTACTGTGAGCTCCTCGCCTTCCTGCTTCTGCAGCATTGGTTTAGGGATGCCTAGCGGAGATACTAAAGAGAAATACATAGGAATTGAATGGATCGGAGTTGAAATCGTAAACGATGTGTTCATGGAGAATAGATCATCGATGCGCTCAAACAGAATACCGCTGTCAATTGCGTACATTGCAGACATGCGGCAAGGAAGGGCAACAGAGTACAATTCTCCTAGAGCGCTCCATATGTTACAAAAACTATAGGAAAGTGCAGCAATGCAGTTTCCATAGCCGTCGAACGAACATTCGATCACTTTTTCAATCACATCAGGAGAATGAAGTCGCTTCATAAGAGACCCGTCTATGGAGCTGTAGACGGATAATTCGCATCCTGCGAACGACAGAATTACAGGAATGGGACCAAAAGCTGAAAACACACGATGAGACTCTGGCGGGGAGATGTCGAGAGGAATCCTCGTGATTTCAGAAACGTTCATCCTAACTTAGCAGAAAGTGAAAACGTGGGATCCCACGTCTCACTAAAAATGAAGTCTCTGAAGGTTATTTCTGATACAGTCGCCACTTTTTCAAATTTCATAAAGTTGCGCAATGTGAAGTTTATTCAGAATGGAATGCAGCGTTCGTGGGACTACATTTCGGTAATTCCTCTTCTCTCTGATGACCGTGTAGTGCAATGACTCTGTTACTGCGCTTGTGTTTGACAAGTATCATTTTCTCATCGATACTCACGCAGAGTGAACAAGGAATTTGTTTGCGTACGGCAGTTTCGTCCCGCATTATATTTTGGTGCTAGCGAATTGTCCAAAGCGACAATAAAGAATCCTAACATGGGCTATTGGTGAGTACGCTTAGTCATATTGATTGCATAGTTATGAACTTTGTGCCGGGTTGCTGGACAGACCAAACCGATCTCGAGAGCAGGCTGTTTGCGATGAGATAAGGGAGGAGCTGGGCTACGATGTGAAGAAGGAGGATTTGGTGTTTATAGGGCGAAGTAAGCTACCTTGAGTTGATTCACTGTAGCTCCTGGTGCTGTTGGGATATCGGGTGCTCGAATGTACATGTACTACACAGAAGTGGTTCCTGAGCAGAAGAAGTTTGCAGGCGGGGGTTTGAAAGAAGAGGGCGAGCAAATCACCGAGTTCCGTGTTCCTCTCAGCGAGATGGATGCCTTTCTCGCAGATTACGAGCAGGAGAAGTCTGCTTCCATCATAATGGGCATGTACTGGTGGCGTCATTTACGAGGCAAGAACGTTGAGAAACAAACAAAGTCAGCTGTTTGTTAGAATATATCACTTTCCCTCCAGTGCACCTCTTCTTCAGGTTCGCTGTCTTCCATCATCCGGATGCGCTGTCGCAGCCTTTCACGAATCTCATCGTTCACCGTAGGTTTATGTGTCACTGGCTTCTTCTCGTTGCTACGCATGACAACCCACGGGCACGATCACATCTCCACCTTCTTCAAGCGACGCTTCGACGCCGCTTCGCGTATCTCGCATAGATAGGGAAGAGCTGGCGAGCGCGTTTCCTTGGTGTCTCTAGACATCGTGCAGAGTACGAACGGTCACTCGCTCTGATCGACCTGGGGAGAGTGGACGGGCGAGGCGATGGTGTGATGGATCTGCTCCGGAAATCGCTCCGATTTCTGCGAATATCGTTCCAGCTCGGGAGGAAACGGTGGAGGAACAGGCCTCGACTTGACTGGCTGGGCTGATGGAGTTGGAGCGTTGAGTTGGCTTTTCAGATGTTCCAGCTCTTGTGCTTTCTTTCTGTTGTCCTCCTGAACAGCCTCCATCTGTTTCTATCCATTACTGTCCACGGAAAGCCTCACCATGACAAACTCCAGCTTCTCCTGAATCTCGCTCACGTCGACAGTGGGTTTCTCTTCCTGAGCACGTGGAGTGGATTTCCTCCGAAAAGACCACACATAATTCATCACCTGTCAACTGAGTTGCAAAGTCAAAGAGTACGTTATTGATTCCGTTGACAATTGTCTCAGAAGAAGAAAGGGATCCAAGTGTACTTGCAACATTTTCAAAAAACAGCATACTTTGTGCCCCAAATTCCTAGCAAGATTAGACATAGAAACGACAGAGCTCACAAGAAGTCGGTACGAAGGAGTATTGAACGATTGCAGTATCTTTTCCTGTTCTCGCTTCATCTGTTGTACACTCTTCATGGTCTGTAGTTCCCGTAGTCCGTCCTCCCTGGAATCTTGGTGATCAGAACAATTTCACCCATACTCTCATATCTTTCTCCTGCAACATCGGACTCTTCTGTACTGTACTCCATAGATACTCGCTCAGGGTAAAAGTAAAACTGGAATTCCAAAATTGAATCGTCCTCTATTTTTCATTATGCGCTTTCTATATCACATCGTTTGTCTCTTTCTTCTGCAAGGTTTTGCTACTGTACCGCATATCATAGAGTAGGCATTGTTAGTGGTAACATTGCAATTCGTTGGTTGGATGACTCCACTCAACCTGAGTGTATCAATGGAAAGCTCATTGAAGGTGAATGTATTTGTGAAGAAGAGTAGTCACATTCGATTTTTTCCAAATAGTTATATCGGAAAAGCCTGTAACCTTACTTGCCCAATTACAGAAGAGGGTCTGGTGTGCAACAATCACGGAGATTGCAAAGCAAGTGAAAATGATGAAATAGCAGTGTGTTCTTGCGACTCAGGATACTATGGAGAAGTGTGTAACGATTCATGTCCGGGGCTCATAGAAACCATGGATTCAGTGCTCGAGTGTTCCGGACATGGAGTTTGCAATAAGGAAACAATGACTTGCACGTGTGAATCTGGCGTGAGCGACACGACCACCTGTGCAAAAGATGACTGCAGTGAGAAGACGTGCATTAACGGCACCTGCAAAGCCGGTCATTGTGAGTGCAACCCAAACTACTACGGCCATCAGTGCGACATCTTCTGCTCTCCTCAGGAGACCTGCCACGGGCACGGTCTCTGCAACGCGGAGGGCGTGTGCGAGTGCGCGCGCGAGTGGACCGACATGCAGTGCGACGTTCCCTGCACCTCCTCGATGAACTGCTCGAGCCACGGGGTGTGCGACGTCTTCGGCGACTGCATGTGCTACAAGGGCTTCTCGGGCGACTTCTGCGAGAGGAGAAGCGTGGGCTACGTCCCCCTCATCGTCTTCCTCCTCGTCTGCAACGGCGTGGTCTCGTATCTCTGGTATCGCTCTCGCGTACGTGTCGATGGGTCGTCTCACCTCTAGAACGCAGCGGTTTTCGAGCGCAAGACGTACGCTTGCCCCTCTTCTCAAGAGTAGACCGCAATCGTTCAATCCCGACCAGCTCGCCGCTCGTCGCCAGCGAGAAATGGAGCAGGTGCAGTCTCTGGCGCACGGGAACACAAACCCGATCGCTAGCGTCTCGGTGTCGATCAACACGACGGAGGAAAAGTGGATCTGCCCTGCCTGCACGTTCAGCAATCCGGTGTCGGCGAAGCAGTGTGTCGTTTGCAACACGAAGAGGGGCGCTGTGATCGAGAAGAAGGCGAACGAGGACATCTTCGGCGACGACGAGGAGGAGGTGAGCATCAAGACGCGAAAGACGCGAAGAGAGGCGAAGAAGCGAGAGACGGTGAAGCGAGACCGAACGCCTCGCGCCTCGTCGTCTGCAGAAGGCGGAAAGAAGAGTCCGTCTCTGGAGGAGGGTGCGAAGAGCGATGGTTTGACCGAGATACCACGTGATCTGGAGCTGATTCCTCTGTGACTGCATCGTCTCTCCGTCACGCGTAGAGACTCGAGGGATGCGGAGGTGGAGCTGTTTAGGAACGAGACGATCCGCGTCACGATGATTCTCAAGAGGTGGGGGTCTCCGATCGCTGCTCATTAGATACGATAACGCGCGGTTGTCGAGCTGTCTGTGTCGCTACTATTCGCTCGAGGGGGAGATGACCGACCTGGCTCTGACGGTAGGTTCCTGCGGTCCCGTCGACTCTAGTACGCAGCGCCGAAGTACATCAGGGTGAACACCTACCCCATCTCCTCCACCACCTTCTCTGCGGAGGTGCCCGCCAGTCAGCAGATGGCCGTAGGGATCTCCGTCCTCGTTCTTTGTAGTTCCTGCTGCAGGAAGACAAGCCGCTGAAGCTGCGTATTTCCGGCACCTACGTACATGATGGAAAGGAGTTTTCTATGCACACGGGGAGTCTTGTGATTATGTAATGGGGTGTTTGTTGCAGTACAGTTTCTATTTCATGAATGGGAGCAGCTCTGGGGCGTCCATCCAGTCGATTGCAGATTCAATTTCAACGCTGGAGAGTATCTCTCGTCGCTTGTTGTCACTCCCAGGTCTTTTGAATCGAACATGGAGGATTTACTACATCTCCACCCTACACGAGATGTGTGTGCAGCAAGACTTTGTCGACCGACTTATTCCGTTGCTGAAAAGTCACTTCCAGCGAAGAGCCACGAGTATAGACAATTTTCGTCTACGTGATTTGGTTATTCGGGAAGTAGATGACATCCAAGGTGCGGCTGGGTGAAGATCTTCACACAAAGGCTTTGACTATGCGATGGGGTTTTTCTTGCGATTCGCCTCCGAGGAACAGCACGTAGAGATGCGTTGCTTTGTGTTTTCGCAGTTTTCTCCACAAACGCGACCGTTTATTCTGGTGGTCCCTCCTCCTCTCTCTCATTGTAGATCAAAGCCCGGAAGGATATTCGCACAGTTTTTCTAGAGTGGTTTCGGCAAGTGTATGACGTGTTTATTGATACGACCACCAAGCGCTTTTCTCCGTTCCAGCTGACCAATCTGTGCAACGCTGCCTATGAGATGTCGCAGAGCATTTCGCCCGACCCTGATAGTTCCGTGCTGTTTACATTTTCCCTCCCTTCGGTGATCGACGGTATTCGCAAGCTGCATGTCTCCATCCCGACAGACGATCTGCAGAAGATGTCCGAAGCGTCTCCTCTCTCCGTGGTGGACATCGTGCTCACACATCTCAACTCCACTCTGACAATCGACCCCGACATCCTCACGCTGGAGCAGTTTTCTCTCCGCAACCTGATCGTGACTCGGAATGGCCGTCTCAAGTTCGTCGCAAATTCTTCGTTGAATGACCTTCTCCTCCTTTTTTCTCCTGTTTTCAACAAACAGAACAAACATTCACAGCATCTTCACTCTTCTCCTCCAAGAAGTGGTGGTACTTGGTCAAATAGGGATCAACTACATCGCGGTTGAAGAACTCCACCTGGTGAGGGGCACGTCCAATGAATGCCACAGGGTCCACGATCTCGTCCAGACGGTCATGGACCGCAGCGAACAGCGGGTCTTTGCGGATGCGCTACCACTCACTCCACACACCGACTCCTACCTCCAGCAAGTCAAACGGCAGTCCCTCCTGTTTGTACACGCGCGCAGCTTCCATCGAGTGCACGCGGATGGCCTCGTGCAGCTGCTGACGATCTCCCCCGGCCTTCACGCACTCCATGAGGATGTTCTCGGTCGCCATGAAGGGCAGCTGCTCCTTCACGTGCGCCTCGATCACCTTCGGCCACACGATCAGTCCGGAGGTGACGTCCAGCGCGACGGTGAGGATGATGTCCGTGGCCAGGAAGGCCTCGGGGAGCACGATTCGCCGAATGGCGCTGTCGTCGAGCGTGCGCTCGAACCACTGGCAGGCGTGCGTCTGCGCCAGGTCGTCGGCGAGTCCCATCACGTAGCGCGCGAGCGAGCAGATTCGTTCGCAGCGCATGGGGTTGCGTTTGTAGGCCATGGCGGAGGAGCCGATCTGGTTCTTGCCGAACGGTTCCTCCATCTCCTTCAGGTTGGCGAGGAGACGGATGTCGCCCGCCATCTTGTAGAGCGACGCGGCGATGCCGGAGAGCGCGGTGAGGACGTAGTAGTCGGCCTTGCGCGTGTAGGTCTGTCCGCTCACGGCGATGGACTTCTTGAAGCCCATCAGCTCGCACACGCGGCGGTCCAGCGCCATCACCTTCTCCTCGTCGCCGTTGAACAGCTCCATGAACGAGGCCTGCGTCCCCGTGGTGCCCTTCACGCCGCGGAAGGGGAGGTGCTCGATCTGGTACTCCAGGTTCTCCAGGTCGATCACCAGGTCCTGGTTCCACAGGGTCGCTCGCTTGCCCACCGTCACCAGCTGCGCAGGCTGGTAGTGCGTGAAGCCCAGGGTCGGAAGGGCCTTGTACTGCTCCGAGAAGCTGCGCAGAGCATTGATCACACGCACAAGCTTGCCAAGGATCAAGTGCGAGGCTTCACGAATCTGGATCAAATCGGTGTTGTCGCCAACGTAGCAGGAAGTCGCGCCCAGGTGGATGATCGGCATCGCGTCAGGACACAGCTCGCCGAACGCATGAACGTGCGACATCACATCATGCCTCAGCTCCTTCTCCTTCGCCTCGGCAAACTCGTAGTTGATGTCGTAGATGTGGGCCTTCATCTGATTGATTTGCTCGTCAGTGATGTTCAGACCCAGCTCCTTCTCGGCAGTCGCCAAAGCAATCCACAGCTTCCGCCAGGTGGAGAACTTCATATCAGGAGACCAGATATAGCTCATCTCCTTCGAGGCATATCTAGAGAATGTAAAAAGGAGATTCTCCATACCTGTCGACGAGGGGATTCTGGTACTTAGGACGCTGGGGAACGTATTCTTCTGGAGCAGCACTCATTTCGGGAACAAACTATATTATCCACAGTAGGGACATAGGGTTATGCACAGAGGGACTGGACAAGGGGATAATTCCGACGTGAGTATTTCTTCCGTGCTTAAAATATTTCGTCAAGAAAACTCCATAATCACTCGGTTGTCGCTGCAAACACGCGTCCTAGCCCACTTCACAGGAGAAATACACATATCCATAGGTAGAGTGTGATTGACTTGAGAATGATCTCTTTCGAGCAACGGACTCCACTGCAGTCGTCAGAGAGATTCTCATTTTCATCATGCCTCATTTGTCGATTGATGAAAAAAAGCACCCTTGTACTGTTTACGATTCGTTCGTCTTATTATAGTCATTTACGGAGTGTACAAGTTCTTCTCCGGATCTGCATCTGGAGTGGTCTCCGGTGAGGAGCGAGACGGGTGAGTGATTCGTAGCCATCATATTACAACCCATGGATGTCATTAAAACGCGACAGCAGGGACTTTTTCATGAGGCTACGTTGCAACGCCTTCCGACTGTAAAATCGATGAAAGATATTAAATGGCAAAAATCTGCACTCACGATTTACAAGGAGAGAGGAGTATTGGGGTTTTGGGATGGTTTGGTAACGACTTATCGTTATTCCTTATGTAGTCACCTAGTTTGATTCGCGTTACGTTTGGTGTTGGGCTCTACTACTACCTTCTCCATCTGTTTCTCCAAGATGAGACGAACGGCAAGCCGTACTGAACAGAATCGTCTGATCATCAGGAACATCAACCACAAGTCTCTCTATTCCCTGGGCGCCGGTTTCTGCGCGCGTTCGATCTGTTCTACGATTATGCTTCCGATCACCCTTGTGAAGACGAGGTAGGCTTCTCGCTTCGACTCATAGCGAGAATGGAGTTCGACAAGGTGGCGAATGACACCATCCTCCACACATGCAGGAACGTCCTGAGAGTCAACAAGCGCGGATTGTTCTCCGGACTCATCCCCACCATCCTGCGCGACGCTCCGAACTCCGGTCTCTACATCTGCATTTACCACTCCATCAAGCCCACGATCATGGGACTCAGCAACGAGAACCACCACATCCCCGTCACTCTGCTCAATCTCCTAACGGGGATAACCGCGGGAGTGACCGCGACGTTCATCACCCACCCGTTTGACATGATCAAGACGCAGATGCAGCTGAATAGTAGGCGTTCTCCCGTCGAGTGAGTCTAGATGGAGACCCCAACTACTTGACTGTCAGAAGCACCGTGAGAACGATCGTGAATAACAGCTTGGCGGTGAAGGACCAAAGCCGGTTTGTCCACATTTTCAAGAGTATCTACACGGGTGGGTTTATGCGTATTTCGAAACGTGCTATCAATTCAACGCTTACATGGTAGTGGCTCTGGGAAAGCGTCACCTCTAGGACTATTTATGAAGCGATGAACCGTTGGGTTAGTAATGTATCCTATTTCTGTTTGCAAAAAACACACTTATGAACGTTGCTCACGCAATCTCTTTGCCACTTCCTCACGGATCTTTTGATGGTACTCTTCTCGCTCTCCACCGGTGGATTCATTTAGCTTTTCAAATCCTCGATGGTCCCAGTCGAATTCACGCTGTCTGGTCCGTGGATATCTATTTCGGTAGTCTCTTGGCCTCCTCTCTCTTGAATGTGACTAGGAAAGTAAACTGGGTAACCAAGCAATTCTACACGTCGGTCATGTCTGCTCCGTTCTCTGCGGCTAGATCTCTCCCGGCTCCGCGCTAGAAGATTAAAATGATAGCAAGTATCGGATACAGTGATTTGAATGGGATCGGTGATCCTCTTTTCTGGGAGACATAGAACGTGATCTGGATCGCTTTTCACCGCGATCTTCCCTGTTTGGTGATCTACTTTATCACGTTTGCAAGAAGAAACAACCTTGACCTTGATGATGGCATCCTGTAAAGAGAACTGGAACTGTGGCTGTTGTGATAAATTCAACAAACAATTCATTCCGACGCAACTAGCAAACTCTCACTCTTACGTGACCTTGTCTCCCATTTGAATATGATAAAGCAGATTACAACTCCGAAAACAATAACCAACAGAAAAATACCCAAAGCCAGCTTGTACTTTGAGAAACACTCTCCATGCACAGGGAACCACTGCGGACCGCTAGGACCTGTGCTGCAGCGACGCGTTAGAATGCCGTAGGTGTTTGAGAGAGATGAGCACCGAACGACTGCAGTAGTGTTGACACGAGTTGCGGGCCAGCACCCATCTGTAGGACAAACGTTTTGCATCAAACAACAAATAGTTAAATGTCATCGAAGCCCTCTTCTTCATAGTCCCATGCACTCTTGCCAGTCTCCACCTGAGCCGTCTGCTGTGCTTCGTGGGTGTTCTCTGTCTTTGGAGCACTCCTTTTCTTGAAAGTGATCCGGTGCTTTTCTTCCTCTTTATACTGACTGTGAAAGAAAGGAACGACACGTACTCCTTGATAGACTGGAAGCAGGAATTGGTAGGTTTCGTTTGCTTCTGCGAGTGTTTTTCTATGATATGGTTCCCTCGTACTCGCACATACATGCTATAATCATCGAAGCGAGATACCCCGTTCTTTTCTGCGTCTTCAAGAAGAACCGTCACAACTTGCTCAATAAAACACACGGTAGCAGCATCTACATTGTAGTATCTCGAACGTATCAAATACTAATCGTATCAAGTGCCTCCTGGTTGATTCGACCTACATCTTTGTTTTCCCAAAGAATCTTCTTGATTAATCTCTACTCAGTTATACTACGTAATTGCATCAAACAGTACTAAAAGACATTACACAATCCTATATTTCTCCTTCTTCACGTTTTGGGCGATTTCACGCACACTATCCACAACCTCTTTAATGTCTGCAATCAGGTTGCAGTTACGCTTGTCTCGTGGAAGTTTCCCTGAGAAATCCACTTTGGCCTTCCACATCTCCCTGTAGATCAGCTGCGTTCTCCTGGCCATCATCGTGTAGTACATGAGCCGTGCCGCAGGAGACTTGAACTCAATAAACCCCGAAAACGGCATCATAAACATGATGTTCACAAAAGCGGCTCCGTGGACCCCGATGATGATATCTGTTTCACTCATCAGTTTCAGCTGCCAGTAAAACGACTTCCGTTCAAAGAAGTGCTTCTCCAGACGGACCAGCGTGCCGCAGGTGTTGTTGATGGCCTGCAGCATGTCGCTCTCGTTCACGATCTGCCGCGTCTTTCCTCTCCGAGCCACGAACACCATCTTCAGCAGAGCGGGCTGTGCGATGTCGCCAGAGATGTCGTAGTACCCGTAGATCACGCGCTTCACGAGCAGCGGCTCTTCCACGCTGCGAAACAGGTCGGTAATGGGCGTGGTGATGCTGATGAACAGCTACATCGTCACTCCTCCGCATCTCTACAGCGCGCTTCACCCAGACGCTCGGCCTGCCGCGCATCATGCGTGGAAAAGGGATGAACGCAGGTCGGATCGCAGCAGGAAACATCTGCAGAGTTGCGTCGAAGAAGTCGGCTTTCCAGTCCGAAACATCGGCATTGCCTGAGTCCAGCGTCGGATTCACGATCGTGAATGCGGAGAACTAGACAGGAGAGAGACGAAATGATACGAGAGGGAAGGACTCGATCCTCGAAGCGTAGTGGAAGAAGTTCGCGATCCACTCTGCGTTGTGGTAGATGTTGGTGAATCCGCGAGTGGAGAAAATAGCCAGCTTGTCGTACCACACGGTAGAGGAGACGTTGTCGCTCGACACCAGCTCAGCGACTGACGAAACAGAGGGCATGTCGGTCGTCATGGGAGCCACGGTAAACACAGAGTCAAACTCGCGAGCACCTGATGTTGAGGGCGAACGAGGAAGTACGAAACGATGACGTGCTCTCGCGATGCAGAATCATGAGGTGATGCGCGGACTTCATTTCAAACCACTCTGTGTAAGTGACACCGTAGAGGAGTCTCATCAGATGCATGCTTTTCATATTTTTGTTCTTTGCACTCAGAAGCTGATTCACCTTCTCAGCATACGACTCCGATAGTTTGTCCCAGGACAGAGCTTTACTGAAATCAGGCAGTTTTACCTGATTCAAAAGGTAAGAAGAATAGTAAGTAGGTGAAGACGAAGGAATACCTGAGACCAAAGGAGCAGACGAGACGAATGGTGTCGGTTGGCTTGTTACGGACTGGGTAGAAAGGATAGTTTCATTGAAATAATCATTGATCATAAAAAAGGACGACTTTGAGGCAGTTTTCTTGATTCTCTGCGTAGTAGCACTAAAAGCAGTCATACAATACAGATGTATTTTACCCTGGTAGTATAGTAGATTGGCGATATAAAAATGCGAGTTGGACAACACAAAGCAAAAAAGCACATAACTGAACGGTTTTTCTACTCCATAAGCGATGCTACTCAGATAGAAACTCTTTCATGCAAGAAAATAGGTATTTATACAAACAAAATAACACTGGCTCTCATCAAAAAGTCTACATAAACCCCACACATAGTTATTCATTCGGTGATCCTCCATCAAAGTCGAATCAAGACTGTAATGATCAAACTCCTCTTTCTCTACTTGCACCAGCTCCACATTTGCATTGTTGTACTCCTTCCGACCCGTCGTAATTCCACTAAATCGCTTCCGCACCTCCTCCATCATCTCCGAGGTACCGATCTTCCCAATCATTGGGTTCGATCGCAAATGCAACAGCAGCCCAGGAGGATAGAGCTGTGGGTACGGAAACCAGTCTTTCGATTTTTCCGAAAATCCCTCCGATTTTAGTTTCTTCATAAATCGACTGAAACCACCTCCAGCTTCATCTGAAGAGGGATCCGTCGAGAGGATCGGCAGCAGCGGCGTGCCCAAGGACTGAAGCTGCTTCTCGTAGTTCTCTGCGTTCAGTCGGAAGGCCTTCTTCAAGTCGGTCAACTACACATCACCCCAGGTCGGCGATCCAACGTTGTGGTCCAGCTTTCTGCTCAGCGTGTCGACGTTCATCTCCGTCATGTCCAGCGACGTGTTGGTCTTGTTCCGGTTTCGCAGGATCTCCTCGATGCGCTTCACCACGGTCTCTTGATCGCTCTGCAGGAAACACTCTCCCATCGCCTTCACCAGGTCGGCTTTCTTGGTCATGTCACTCTGGATCTGCGAGCGAATATTGCCCATGTACAGATCGACGAGCATGTTTACCGTGCGTCGATACTCGTCCAGGATTCGCTTCTGTGACTCGCAGTAGAGGCGATACACACGCGATGCGTTGTAGAGATACGAGAAGCACTCGTTGAACCGGTTGTATTCGTTGATGAGTGTAGTGGACGAGGACTTGCCAGCCTTCTTTCCGGGAGGCTGTGATGACTCCTTCTCCTTTTCACTGCTCCGCGCTTTGTACGAGTTCTCCACCAGCGATACCACGTCGCTCAACCCAGGCTGCTCTTCTCGGAGAAAGGCGAAAATGCTCTACAATGAACCTGCAGCAGAAGCTCTACTTCGGCCATCTGGCGCTCGTTCGTCGTGGCGAAGAGGTCTCGCATCTTGTGCATCGCAGAAGAGTTCATCCGAGGAACCACGTCGTGCATGTTGCTCACGCTTATCACGCACTGCTGGAGACGAGGAAGCAGGTTATCCGATATGCAAGAGGGGCACGCGAAGCAGTAGGCAAAGACGTTGTGATAAACAGACTGGAGAATCAGCGTGGCGATTGCGGCTGCGCCTGCACCAAGACTATGGCCTGTAAAGACAACACGATAATCGGGGTGAGAGATCAGCTGCTTGTCGATGAGAGGCTTCAGAATTGTTATCACTTCGTCCGCCTCTTCACGCATGCCAGAGTGAACAAGACCTCCGTCGAGACGGCTAGGCTCAATTACTAAATCACGCAGAACGTCTAATTCGGACTGCGTTCCACGAATACTGGTGACAATCCTACAGAAGAACGGAATTGGATGTCCAACTCTCTCGAATGATGATTGACGGCCAAAAAGCAAGCGGGGTTTTTTATTGAAGAGCGCGAATTGAAATAAACAACATCCTCTTCTGAGAGACCGAGAAAGGTGGAGAGATTTGTTTGGTCCGTCAGATATGAGCCCAGGGCATAGGAGGACATTGAGAGAAGCTTTGGAATCGAAACATTCGGTGGAAGAGGCTTAGCCTTCGAAAATGAGTTATCAATATGCAGGAACCGGTACCATGGCTGTTCTGAGAGGAGCAAAGCCATCACGTACACAAAGTCAGTGTTCATTTTGTCACCGAAGGAATCATATACTCTTTTCAAAACAGGAAACATCGTACCAATAATCAGTACACTATTCTGATTGAAGTGGGGACGGTGGGATCCCCATCTTTTCAGGCTCTGTGACATGATCTTATTCTTTATGGCTGTCTCCCTGTTTTCCCGTTCATTTTTTGTGTTCGTGGCCTGTATTGCTTCCATAACCACTAGTCCACTGTTTGTATATGTTCTTCCTGCATATCGAAGTTATCGGCTTCTCCTAAAAAATGACAGAGATTCTATTTACTCGATGTTGCATTACTGGTACTGCTTATTTTTGCCTCAGAACTCAAGGGTTGCTACTGTACTGGTGCACTTGTGCCTACTTTTATTCGGTCCCTTTTTCAGATGCGTGTATCTTTCTTTCTGTACTATTCATATAGAGGAAAAGGTGACTCATTTTTGATTATGGCTGCTCTCCTGTGGTTTATTCATCCATATTTCTCAGGATATGAGAAATTTTATAGTTTTTGCGTTAGCCATTTCTTTACGCCCTATCAAGAGCAAATCAGCGGTTTGTTCCATTCTGCACATCTCATTTATTGGAAGCTCATTACGCTTGCAGTGCAGTATGTTATGTTCTTTATTGATCGTTCTATTCTCCAGCTGAATCAAATTGTGTCTTTCTGGGTGGAGAGTGATTTGTAGATTGCAAACAAACAACCGAGTAAACATATAAAGTAGTACTTTTTTCTTATTACACACTAATGTCTTTCTGAAAGACCGTCGTATTTACACAGGGAAACTACATGTCAATCGTCGCGTTTCTCATACCGAATCGAACATGTCCCAGTCCTTCTTCGACCAGCTCATGGCAGAGAATAGCTCGAACACGAATTTCCTCCATCTCCAGGGAAGTGAGAGCGCTGCTATCAAGTGGTGCACGTACACAAAGAGACCTACGATCGACTCCCTCTCCAACACATACGTGGCTGGCGAAAGTACTCCGGATGAACCTTTTTCAATTCGCTGAGTCGCTTTCTTGCTTCTTGACAAAGAATCACAGAGTTGAGGGATGTAATGAGTTCGATCACAGTCGTCTCCGACTCCGTTGTCTCGGGCTCGTTGATGATGATGTCGCTCGGACACACACTGGGCTTGGAGTCGATCGGACATGTCGCATGCCTCGAATCGCCCAGCCCTGAGGTAAAGGAAGGGTTTGAGATGCTGGAGAACTGCGCCTCGAGCGAATCACTCGCTGTTTGGATGCGAAAGTGGTTGCAGCACGTCAATACTCCGTTCTCCGACACGATGTTGGAGAACGGCTTTAACGGAATACACACACTGTTGCCACAATAGCTGTCACAGAACCACCCATGCTCTTCGATTGTGCTGTGAAGTGCAGCATTCGATGCTAGGTAGGAGCAGGCCATCAAAGCGGTTCCGCGCAAAGAGAGAATAGGATCAGAGGAAGCGATCGCTAGAAGAGAGTCCACAGCATTGATGTGGCAGTGGCTCTGCAAGTATTCAACTCCATTCTCTCGAGCAGCAATTTGAGCGATCGTCCAAATAACTGCCTTTCGATTGATCACAGTTTCTTGAGGGTCCGAAAGGATCCGACACAGTTCTGCCATGTCAAGTCGCTCATGAAGGAAGCGTCGTCCACTTTCTGAAGAGAAGAGAGAAGCAATCAGATGAGGATGGACCACTACAGGAAGGGGCCTACATCTCAGGGTGCTCAGCTTCCACTACTTGTGAGGCACGATCTCACAAATAAAGTCCACTGCGAATACATGGTAACAATTATTCGAAGAATCGAAGGAAACATTCCAGACACAGCAACCCGTACTAACACGCACCATCACAGAATCATTCCAGTGCTCGTTCTTCGCGTTCAGCACCGACCAACTCAAAGACTCCGGAGTCACAAGTCCGGAACACTTGAACTCACATTTCAGGTTGTTATGATATATGTAGTCACTTCCTATACACAGGGACGCATTGATGATATCTCCCTGCACGAGAGTCGCTGGAAGTACCAGATGGTCTCTGCAATCTGTGAACGTACCTCGCAACCGAACAGTGTTATGACAGAGATCCTCTCCTTGGGCACGAAGATGGGGCGCCACAAACTCCACGTTGATGTCAACGTTGAGAGCGATGTCTCCTTCACTTGCCACAATCTTCCACGGGATGCAAGACAGCCACCAGACATGGAAGAGATTATCTCGCATCATCTGAATCTGAATGTTGCGAGGCGGCTGGAGACGAAGTGGAAGCACTGGAAGCGATTGATCACCGTCAAGGAAAAACGAAGCAATGGAGGCAGTGGATGGGTTTTGAAGAAGTCCTGCTGTCGTGATGTTCTCCATGCTAATTACATATTCATAAATGCCCGAATTCTAAGCATAACTCATTGGAAGCAAATCAACCATGAACGAGTCGAAGAGAACAGAGATCAGATCGTCACTCTCTTTAAACAAGACAAACCCTGATTCTGTGGCAATGAGTTGGATGGCAAGATCCACAGAATCCACCAGAAAGTGGATCTTTTCCTTTGCCGTACTTAATACGCTTACTACAAGATCAATGTAAGGACCTATTGCTATAATGCTATCCAAAATGGAGCATGATAATACGGTTAGGGAAGGACATACACCAATGCAAAGCACGACTAGTGGAAGACACCACATGATAAACTCCTCATCATGCACTTGTTCGCTAAGAATGCTTTGGATCCTGGTCAGACAAAGTCGTTGCACATCCAGATTTCCATGATGCATGAACGAAGAAAAGTACGTGCGTTCATCCTGCATCATCTCCCCTCTGATGTGCAGTTCATTAATCACGATGGTGATAAAGTCAGGATTACTCATGTATTGATTGATGTCACAAGCAAAAGAGGAGAATGTGTTCAATGCGGATGTCATATCCATGATAGATTGTATTCGGGTGGAAAACAAGATATGAACTGCAATAATCGCATAAAAATAGGTCTGATGTGTTATACTCCTAGAATGACTACATTTGTATTTCGAAGAGAAGATGACGAAAAGGGTCCAGGTTCATGCATCACCACCTTGGTAACAGAATCAATCAGGTACTGGAGAAAACGCTTCTTCCTAGATTGACTCACGAGCTGGGTATCTGCATCGAAAAGAATAACCATCCAAAGACCCATGCAACACACCTGCACAATCGATTTGGATGTGATGGGAAGCGTAGAGAAAGGAGGATATTCCCCTCCAGGAGCGAAAGACTCTTCCAACAGAGTCATGATTCTGGACTTGGCAAATTCATTAATAAATAGATTCGACGACGAAGTAATGAGAAGCAGAGAAAAGAGTAATTGCCAATCCCACTGCGACTGATCCTGGTAGCAATCTTTCTGGATATCAAATGAATAAAAGAGTTACATTCGTTTGTCGGAGAAGATCAATGAACTTTTCCTTGTCGTTATACATCAATGTGAGTGAGTTGCTAATGACTTTCGAGCTAATGATCTGGTCTGTGCAGATGAAATCACTAATGTGAATCGACTCATTCACATGCGAATTATCACAGTAGTAGTCAAGAATATTCTCAAAGACGATAAACCATGAAAAGTAGTCGATCAAGTCAGTGTCTCCATAAGCTGTGTGCTGCACGATGGGATACATGTACGACGACGCGACTGTATATCCCTGCAGTGAGAGATACTGATTGCTGTGCAATGCATTTATGAAGGATGAAATCATTGCAGTACGACAGCTATTAGAAGCGGGGAGAAAGATATCGGATAAGAGAGTCAGGACACCCAGAAGCTGATTTGCAAGATAGGAAACATCTTTATCTTCGTGATGAACGAGCGGAATTAACGTTTCTGGAAGCTTCGCGTGGAGACACATCACGACTACTAACGAGAGATAAGTGGTCAGAAGATTCGTCTGCTGTCTTGAATTCGAAGAGAAGCTCAAGTAATCCAGATAGAGCGAGCATTCCGTCCAGTAAATCGTGTGTCGTTGGATCTCATCCTCCAGTAGGAGGTTTGGAACTGGAATTCCAAGCAAAACGAACAGAGATGACAGCATTTCTTTTGCCAAGAGGACATTCTCCTCTCCACGAGCTGCAAGAATGCTCACATAGTTAGGGAACCCATCCAACTCGCTCCCGAAGATTAACAGTCCGTTCCACGACCGCATGATTGTAAGGATCGCGAGATTGGCAATGTAGTAGAGCGAGGTGTCACTAGCTGTTGGCTCGGTGAGCAGAGGCTCCATCACATACTGCAGATCCATGAGGATCATCGACTGGCGATAGGTCGGCGTGTTCAGAAGATGCAGCGATGCCAGCAGGGAAGACTGAAGCAGTGCATCATCCTGGATCTCTACACAGCCTCGCAACAGCACTGAAAAGCCATTGCAGGAGACGAGAAGACTGGTATTATGGATCAAGAGGTGCAAGAGCAGGTGAAGACAGGAAGCACGCAGAGGATCCGAAGCTTCCGACGCCACTGCAACCAAGGAAGTGGCGAGTGAGTAGGGGATGCTCTGAGGAAAGGACTAGAGAGCAGAGACGACCAAACATACATTCACCCAGGTCGAGAAGACGCAAGAGACGGTCTCTCGCGCGACTTTGCTCGTTGTTCCCAGCTCAAAGATCTGGATCAGAAAGAGGTGCGTCTTGAGAGAGATGAGTCTCTCGAATAGCGTCTCGTTGGAGGCATAAGTCTTCAGGAGACGAAGAGCTAGAGTCGATGCAGACACACAGTCTTACTCTGCAACAAAACCGGAGGAGGAGAACATGAAAGTAACTGACGGGCAATATACCCAAACTCTTCAGGACGTTCGGGCGTTAACAAACCAATTGCATCTAGCAGAGACCCTTCATCCACTGGAACCTGGCTTAGAGCATGCTCTACACCCTAGTTTCAATGCTCAAGCAAACAGATACTTGACATAATGAACTCCATTCAGAATCTTCAAAAAAGCAGACCACATTACTTGTAGGCCCGTATAACATCGAATCCACTGACTTCAGGAAAGATGCGTTGGATTGAGGACTTGAAGGGATCTCATTGTGTGTATTGCCATCGTTACGGCGGGAAAGCGGCCTGTTCGATTGCGAAACATCGACATAGAGTCCTCTTCCAAAATACGTTTCGCTATCAAAAATAGGAGTCGACTGTTCTACACCAGTGAGAATATTCAAAAGTGATCCACGACTCAGCGCAATTGCGATATCACGGTAATTCTTCTCCCTCTTCGATCGATTCGACTCTCTCGATAGTCCATTCATTTCGGAAAACCTAAAATCGTTGTCTCCGTACTACGAAGAGGGATATAGTAGTTGAGTTTAGAGTCCAAATTTGATCAGAGGACATGAAATAGACAACATCCTAGTGCACAGTAATCATTGCTCATTCCGATGAGACTCTTTCAAACAGACGATTTATTCACCTTCTCCAATTATGATCTCGACAGCTGGACGAACACCGTGTGATTGTGCATTGCTGGCTCTGATGTCTAGTTTAGCATGGATTTCTATTTATCCTATATGACCAAGTGGCCTGATTTGTTTATTACTGAAAGCGCTCCCAATGGAGAGGCTGTGGGAATGGGGGTTGGAAAAGTGGAAGGAGATACAAACCCGGCGATGTTGGACCTTCGGGGACATGTTTCCGTTTTGACTATTGCTCCGGAGTACCGTCGTGCTGGATACAGCCTCAGGTTTATGAAGTACATTGAGACGATTTCAGAAGAAGTGTACGGAAGGTACTAGTGGTCTTATCTCTAGTGACGACGCTTTTTTCGTGGATCTTTTTGTTCGCACAGACAATGCACTCGCTGTTTCCCTTTATCAGAAACTGGACTACACAGTATACCGCCACATTTTAGACTACTATGGAAGTCATACAGATGCCTTTGGTCGTTGCTGATCTGTGCTGTGATCTCTAGACATGCGCAAAGCGCTCCCTCGCGACAAGGAGAAGAAGACGATCATCCCTCCCTACGACAAGCCCATCCATGTATCTCAAGTGCATACAACCATGTGTTCTGTTTTCAAAAAACAGTCCAAAATGTCTAAACATCTTACAGTTATAGTTACTATTTCTGATATTCCCCATCCCAATCAAAGATGGGATTGGCAATAGCAAATGGAATATCTTTAACAAAATTCTCCACAGCCTTTGCTCGTGCGCTAACTTCGTCAGGCTTGCTTTCAGCGAGTGTTTTATCTGATCCATTTGGCAAAAACACTGGATCGAAGCTACGACTCATCCCCAGGCGACTCTGCTACCCAAAATTGCTATCTCCGCGTGGCTCCACAATTGTACCACCGACTTGCCCACGATACACATGGACACGACCTTGCATCTAGAGTGAACGGAAGCAAGCGGGACTACGAGGACCGCAAGGTAAACATTCCAGTTTGCGCGTTTACCAACAAACGAGGAAAGTGAATCCATCATCCACTTTACATTAACTCCCACTTGCTCTCCCTCCACATCAAGTGATGTGTCCTCTATAATCACATATTCGCCTAACTGCGATGCCTTGTGAATTGCTACAAGTAGGGGATCTGCAACAATTTCTCGCACATCACGCTACATTCGAACGAACACCAAAACTGTTACATTCGTTACATCCAGTTCTATGCCGTACTTTGAAAACAGGTTTTTAAACTCAGCAAACTATGATTATCAAACAACTGGAACACCCTATACTTTATTCTGATTACTCGTATTTAGTCGTAGGATAATAGATGGATGCAAGGATGGCATATGAATAACTCTGTCACTTCCCATTAACAGGGAAATGGAGAAGAAAGACCCCTATTTCCACGATCATCCCATGAAGAATAGGAAAACCGCCAATCTGATATTACGTTTTGCATGATGGAAAATGAGAGATGCTGCAGTGGTTCGAGCAGTTTAAACGGAAAAATGAGAATTGGAGCATTGTTTGATTTGATCATATATCCACAGCAATACATTTCTTACGCTTCGTGTTTCAGGAAAACAACAGAAAGAGCTCACTTTTTAAACAAACGCGGAAATGTAGTTATCGACGGATGGGACTGCAGGAATTCTTCTGAACTATCTTCAGCGTCCAGGATTTTCTGTACACGATCCCAATTTCCTACGAACTCTACAATTCCTGTTTTCCGCTTGATAAACACAAGAGGATACTCCTTCTTTCCACCACTCCGTTCTAAAAATAAAATAACGGTACACAAACCTACCTGCGTAAGTAAAGAAAGCAACTCGAATATCATGATTCTGAGGATCTGTTCCCTCAATTATGCGATAAGGAATGTCATACTTTGAGAGATGAGACTACCATGGAACTACTAGATCAAAACATACAATGAGTAACGAGATTTGGCTTGTGTACTTGTTGTCGATATAGGAAGTCAGAATTACGACGTAGTCGTCCGACATTAGAAAATGTTTGATGCAACAAAGATGACTAACTACTTGATGGTTCTGGAGGAGGTGGAGGAGGCATATTATCACTCGTAGCTGCTTCATCTACAACTGTTGGAGCCGTTTCCGCTGTCTCCGAAACTCCCTTAGTCTCTTTTTTCCCGATCACTCCTTCTGCTTCTCCGTCTGCTCCATTCTTCTTCATATCTTCGCAATAGCACAACATCACTGTATCCACAGTGATAACGAACACCTCGATAAAGATCGAAATGATAATGTAGCTCAGACAAAGACTGATCACAACAGGACTCACTGACGAGATCACAGGATGCGACAGCCAGTCAGGACAGTACATGATCATAAAGCCCACAAAGAGAGCCGTGCTACGATTAACAAGCCATAACAAGCCTACAATAGACAGTTGCCGATCTTTCCGATCCAAATAAACAATGTTGACACGGACTTGAGCGTCGTAACAGTGGCAATATTGGAAGCAAGAAGAGTGAACGAGGTAACAGACGCAGAGAAAAAGTTCTGACCCCTGTTGATCACCAAGATATAGGCGTTGCGAGAAATGTACTTCAAACACTTCTCGAGGCAGTACAGACAGCAGTGGCAACACTTAAACCCGCACTTCACGAGGGGATTTCTAGTCTGTGTTTCCTTAAACTTCCGATCGATATATCTATCCATGAGTCGCTACAACCACACAAACAGCATAATCGAGCGGACCAGTTGTACGATGGCGATGATTAGTGATCCAAAAGCCACAGAACCCAGATGGTACGTGAGTACACAGCAAAAAGCTTGACCGATTGTGAAGAGAGTCACATCGCTCTTCTCTTCTTCTTTCTTAAAGTACCACTTCCCTACAGTACCAGCGACCACCATGACACCGATCGCATTGATGAATCCAGATGTCCAGAACCACATGAACAGATGCCAGAAAGCTAGAACAACATCGCCAGAAACCGAGCCATCGACAGCTCTTGACAGCAGCGTACAGTTTTGCATGGTTTCTGGGTCTTCGCAGACCATTGCAGTGGCATTCTTCGCTAGAGTGAACTCATGCAACAGATGATACGAATATAGTCTCCGATGGTGCCCATAATTTCATTCGTGTAGTCCGTAAGAGTGAGATCAGAGGATAGAGTAAGTGTATATGACCACACAAAGAAGCAGAAAACAGCAACATTGAGGATTGTTACAATCACCGGCACTCTATGGATGATAGAGAGAACCTAGCAAGACAAGAGAATCGAAGGGATTTTCATTAGTGCTGTAGTCGCACTCTTCATCACCTCCATTGATACATTCACAGCATGACCCAAAGCAATCACGACAAAGAACAGAATCACTGTAAAGGCAGTCATGATGTACGCAGCGATTGCCCAGTAGTCACGAGTCGCATCAGAGGCAAGTAAGTAATCAGGAATCTACAAAGCAGAGAGGACATGCGCACTACCTGCTCAATGATCGAATCGAAGGTAGTATTTCCCCAATGGAAGACTTCGTCACCCTTCGAAACCACAGTATCGAACCAGTCATCAAGAGGGATCATCCCAGCCTGATAGTACAAAATAACAGTAGTAACGAAGCAGATGAGCAGTCCCAACACAATAACAGTCCATATTATGAACTTTGAGCAGCTTTTCAAGAATAGCTATTGATGATTCTGAGTCCCTTTCATTACAAGGAAAAGAAAGCCGAGAATAAACGACACCAGAGCACCCAGCGCAATCACAAAGCCTGAGGCTTCAATATCACTAGCAGTACGACCGATAAACACTTGAAGATTGAGTAGCGCATTCGTCAAAACATCTTGATTCGAGGCTTGCGTCTTTGTTTCAGTCTGTGTCACAGATTGAGCGAGACACTCTCTTGACGAGGGATCAATGTAATCAGGATCCATAGGATCCTCCGGACTCTCCGGAACAATGCATCGAGCCGTTGTCTCTACATTCGACTCTACGACTGGGATGCATCGATTCCTAGAGTGAAACAGTCATCGCACACCGACATGACGTTTGTTGTGTTCAATGGAACCACCCAACAATTCGAACAAAGCACATAATGAGTTGAACGATAGAGCATGTTGCTACACTGAATAACATCTTCGTAGAGAGCTACGCCCTCCGTGTCCTATTCTCAAAATCGCTCATCACACATACTGTGTAGTTATAGGTGCACACGACATCTCCAGCACTGGGACAGCTAGGAAGGCAGATACCAAAAATCGAAAATGATGTATTCTAAATGAAATACAACGCGTTGAACGTACTAAGGCTACAGAGACTGACACATCCTCGTTAATACGGGGATAGTAAATTTGAGTGCAGATACCCGACTCACAGTCGAGAGACACCGCTCCTGGGTGGGAATATTCACTTCCACAGATGTCTCCATTATAGTCCCTTCCAAATGACAATCTACTTGTCAAACCTATCAACATCAGAAACGCAGCTACGTCTGCTGTGCGATATGCAGCGATTAATACCACAATAGAAACAAACCAGAAAAGGCAAAATAGGACAAAACAGATAGGATCGGTACAGTGACGCCCTGAAAATGACACTTCAAGAGTTTTTTTCTTTCTACAGCAACACATTTTTGAACTCAGTTTTTTAACGGAATGGTGTCTAATTCAGGAATGCCATATTCCTAGTCGAATTTACCTTTTCAAATAAAAATGGAAAAGAAGGAGACATTCCGTCCCTTAAAGCGTTATTTTAGGCAGAGAGCCCATTGCAATCCCTTGTCGCATAATGACACATTCACCTAGTACTCTGCTCTTTTATTGGCTCCTATTTATAGTCCACAAACTCCCGATGATATGGACTGGTCCGTCCATTTCCCGGAGTACTTTGATGCTCGTCCTTGTTCCTTTTGTGTCTAACATGTAGAGCTCCCTGCTCAGGAGCAGAATGCTAAAGCAACAAAGTAGACCATGAAACTTGACTTGATGTTCTAGACAAGTGAGTGTTCTTGACGTAGGATGTGGATACGGTGGTTTAACGGGTGCGTACGATCGAATTTCTTTATTGATAGTGGCGTTGAGTACGATTCTACCCGATGAACTCATTCTGGGTCTGGAAATTCGCATGAAGCTTACAGAGTATGTCGATCTGCGAATTAAGAATCTGCGTGAGGAAAATCCTGGACAGTATCAGAATGCCTCTGTCCTGCGTACGAACGCTATGAAATATCTCCCCAACTATATTCGGAAAGGACAGCTCTCCCGCATGTTCTTCTGCTTCCCGGATCCCCACTTCAAAGAAAAGAACCATCGTCGACGCATTATCAGTCAGGTGCTTCTGTCGGAGTACATGTACTACCTGAAGCCTAACGGAGTCATCTACACGATCACCGATGTAGAAGACCTCTCCCTTTGGCACAAAAAGCAGCTGGAGGACCACCCAGGATTTGAACTGCTGACCGAAGACCAGCTGGTAATGAAGGAAGACCTGTCTGATGCATAGAGGGACGATCCAGTGGTGGATGCGGTCTATCACTCAACAGAAGAGGGGAAGAAGGTGGAGCGAAATGCTGGGAAGAAGTATCTTTACGCTGCGAGAAGGAAGATGGACGACGAGCTAATACAATCTGTTTTGGATTTGCATGTTTTCTATCAAACAATCTACAGACTGCAAAACATATCCACGTAGTCACCGCACGGCACTTGAAAGGCCTTTTTATCCGGAATGAATGCCAGCTGGCTACAGTCATACCTTCCCGTGGACGCCAGGTTTTTCCTCACACACTTGTTCTTTGCTCGAAAAGCATCTTGGAGGAACTCTCTATAGGCCGCCGGTTCACTAAGGATGCGAGAGGTACTTTCCTCTGTGTAGTGGGGAGATAACTGCATCAAACAGGAAGTGATCTTCATGAGAACAACGAAACACATATACTTGGGGAGGAGGATAGAAACAGAAGCGTGAAACGTCGAACAGATGGACAACATCAAAATACGACTGAACGAAAACAGACAGGAAAGTGGAACTATGTGTCGACTCTGTTCTACATGAGAAAAGATACGCAGTACCACTTTGAACTCAACTTTTCAAAAAACTCCTTTTGAACTAACAAATAGTAATCTGTAAATACACGTCTCTCCAGTATGAATCGCTGGATCAAATCTGAAGACAGCTAGGAATGAATCTGTCGACAAGGTTCGACATAGTAGGGAATGTTTGCCACGCAAGCATCAAAGTAAGGTAATGCCACTTTCAACACATCGCCAGAAATGATCTGCAGCTTACAGTCCTTCATTTGATCCGCGAAACGTGTCGAGAGGTAGGATATCATTTGTTTATCTTTCTCGATGGCGATCTAATCTTGAGAAAATAACCCACCCATAGAATACAATATGATCTGACAAAGACAGCAAGTGATTTGTGAGTTGGCCTGTACCAGGACCAATTTCCAAAATATAGTTACTCTTCTCAATCTGTAATGAAGGGCTCACCAGAGATGAACTAATAAGGATATATGCACCACATTTGCAATCTTTCGTAAGATGTTCTCGTCATGCAAAATATGTTGTCCAAGTGACTTTTTCAGTTGTATTCGTGTCGCAAAGCAACGTCGAACGCAACCAGTGACGTACATTATGAAACAAACAAGGAAATCAACGAGTGGTAGTTGTTACTGTGCTAGGAAATAAAAGAATGCAATATCAGATACCTCAGGCACTCTTCCTCCCCAAGCTCCTCCTCTTCGAGCAGTTCTTGGAAGTGGTCCAGCAGCTCCAGCACCTCCTGAGAGATGTAGGAGAACATATACAGCGAACCAAGCTGGATGCGTTTCATCTACAGGTAAGCGAGCTGCTATCATGTCCCACTTCAACAGTTCGGAAGCGCATGGTCATTTCAGAAAAGGAACGAGAAGTAGGAACCACAGGTTTGCGCAAAGATTTCCAAAAGTTTGCATTGTACTCTGCCCGTCTCCACGCTCGCTGCCCCATCTGCGACATGTTGAAACTACATTCACAATAGAAACGTAAGTCAACCGTTGATAGCGAGCCGCCCTTGCAAACTGTCTGGGAAGTGCAGAAAAAGCCCTTGCAGACATACCAGTTGTAGCACCAAAAACGGTCTGTTTTTTGTCTAAAAACATTGTTTACTTTCCATTTGGCAGTGGATGAATGATTATTTACATAAACTATGAGAAGCTGTAGTCGTGATTATGTTCGTGTGACTCGTAGACTTTTTCATGTAGAGCGTTTCTTCGAGTAACTGATAATTTTATACTGTTATACAAAGGGTTTATAATCCATTTACAGCGCAGTCGCTGAATGACGCCCTAAGAGAATACCAATTGAGTGCTGGATATGTAACTGATATTCCGTGCGAATCGGTCCCTTTACCGTGCTCAGCAACATCGAAAGAGGAGCAAGTACCTCCTTCGCCTATTGCAGAACTTCAACTCTCACAGTCCTTTATGTCTTCAGCTGCTGAAGTAAGTGTTTCTGAAACAGTTCCGAAGCGTAATCCTTTGTAGTATCCGTTTATTGGTGTGATTTGTAGAATGACTCCGGGAAGTGTAGTTTTTGTGTTTCGATTATGAGGTTAGATTTTGTCATGGGAGAATATGAAGAAGTGGGAATTATTTGTACAGGACAATATTCAATATCTCAAACTGGAATCCTATATCTATGGGATGTTCATCATCGTCTTTGTCTCCGCACCTTCTTTCCTTAACCCTAGATCCTGGCTGTTCTGTCATCGAATCTCCAGCGGTTCCGTCTTCCCACCTTTGTTGACTGCATCTCCACAGTGATTGGAATGCTGTGTTTGTCGTCGTGGAACACGTGCTGGCTGCGTGTGGTCGATGTCTGCATTGGCGTGTCTCTTTTCTCGAATATTGTACTACTAATGACCTCGCGTCACTCGCACATCATCTCGTCGCTGAGCGTCGTTTGCGAGGTCTGTCTTCTCGTCCTTCTGACCATCTGGATCCATCGCTTTTCGAGGTTCTCTCAGAGTGGTAGGGTGCTGCTGGGGGTGATGATGCAGACTTGTCGTTTTACCAGACGATGACGTATTCAATCAAACGAAAAGAACAGGTTATTTTGTTTTTGATTCAACATATATCTGTACAATAGACACTTGTTTGTTTAACACGTTTTTTATGATCGTTTCCTACAACGAACTTGCTGTCGTCGTTGCTCTCTGCGAGCTTCAAAATGAGCCTGTAGTGCTTGGGAGACGATACAAGGTAGATCACGATAAGCACTCTCCAACGGCAACTGAACGACATATCCCATGCACTCGTCGAGGGAGAGTCTGCCATGAAGCAGCTATGCCAAAACCTGATGATGGCATCGATCTTTGCTTCAAACACTCTAGAGGCTCAGGACCAGTGTCAGGAGATCATCAGTACGCCCTAGAAGGAGTCATCGACCCTAGATCAGTTCACTCAACTCATCAAGATTGGCGAAGATCTTGACAAGTTGTGCCAACAGCCGTTGTTTCAGCAAGATGACACGGAAAATGCACGGAAATTCTTGGACCAATATCAGAGGATCGAGACGACGCTCTCGACTGCAAAATCCCTTCCAGTCACCGCTTGCGAACGACTCATCGGGTTCATTCTACAGCCTGAATATATTGATAACGCGAAAAGTCAATATCAGAGCTCCGCTGTCGGAAGTAAAGTGCTTCGTCATCGAGGCATGCAGCAACGAATGGCTCAGAGTTTATGTCTTCTTCTGGGTGAACAGTAGTTCTTCAGATAGTAATAAAGAAGGAACTGTCGGTGATCGATGCTTCTGCAGTCGCAGAGTGTCTGTGGCTCACAATCTGGCAGAAAATCATAGAGTCTATTATTTTATATGTTGACTTTGGGAGTGATGATGAGCACAACGAGCTCTACCTCATTTCAATAATGCAGCAAACCGTCCAGCAACTCAAGGAAGTGTACAAGGACAAAACGAGGCAGATTCTTAATGAGAGTGGGATCACGACTGCTTTATCCGACATGGTTGAGCACTACCGAGAACAGGACAACATAGTGAAGGCCAAGCTGGAGATCCTCTCCCGGACAATATCAAACCTCTTTTCTGTTTCCAACAAACAATCATACTTCGTAGGAGCAGGTTGTTGTGCTCCATAGTTCATTCCATAATACTGGTAATACTGGTAATAGTACTGAGCATATTCAGGACTATTTGGATCTGTAGGAACAGCACCCATCTGTGGCATTTGTTGCGGCATCTGCATCATAGGTTGTTGCATAGGTTGTTGTATAGGTTGTTGCACAGGTTGCATAGGTTGTTGTACTGGTTGCTGCACCTGCTGCACCTGCTGCACTGGTTGCTGCACCTGTTGTACTGGCTGCTGAGTTGCAGTCTGCGCAGCCATCTCCCCACTCTCTCTCTTCTGTGAAGCGCGCTGCTCCTCCTCCATCTTCTCCGCAGACACGGCCAGTTTCCATATCGAATAATCCAGCTTCATTTGCTTGAGATTCGCCACATCTTCGCAGATAGTCGAATAATACTGGATGAACAACTGATACATTTCCAACTTTGCATTGTAGTCCAGCGCACTGTTCATGCAATCATTTCGAAGGGCAAGCAGCTCTTCCGAAGGATTCTCTGCTGTCGAGTACAAGAAATTCATGAAAAATTTCCAAAATGGGAGCGATTTCTGGCAACGATCTTTGTTACTGGTAAACACACTACGAGCCATATTCAAGTCTTTCCTCACTTTCCAGTAGTAGTTTGCCATGTAGATCACAATAAATGCATTCGCTTCCACAGAATAGTCTGCACGTCACACACACCGACATCACCCACTTTCATTACTAAATCGCTCCATCAACTCCTCAGCACCATCTCGATCATGCTGTCGAAGCAGCAGTTCGATATAGAAAATAATCCCCTCTATCAACTCGGGGCAACGTTTCGTCACCACCTCTTCGCAATAGTTCCTTGTTTTCTCGACATTGCCTTCCTCTTCTAGCAACTCAGCCTTCGTCAGAAGGATCTTCACGCTGTGAGGAAGATACGTTTCAAGACAACGATTGGCGATCATCATGCTATCTTCCAGACCGCGTGCCATGTGCTATATAGTACAGGAGATGCAACACATACAGCCCAGTTGATGTACTTCAGCCAGAACTCCTCATAAAATGCACAGGGGATCAAACAACGCTCGAAGAGTATAGTAATCGAATCCTATATCGTAATCAAGACCGACGCGTACAGTTGTTCCGTGGATCAGTTCCCAGTCGAGATACGCTCTCCAGTTCGTGATGTCGTTTTGTGAGACGGGCTTAAAGTGGAAATAGAGGCGTTTGAACTTGCTTTCGAAGACACTTCGCGCCTTGACCTTCTCCAGAGTGACCTTGAATGAAAGCAAGCAATGAAGCGTACATCGAAAACAGCCTTCCGAGCATCGATCAGCATCTGCTTCAGAATGATCTGCTTGTCCTCGTCGCTCTCTACAGTCGATGTAGACACGTGTCCCCACTTAGTTTGTTCTTCTCATCGCCGTCGAACGCGGTCTCCAGGGTCTTCAGCTCCTCCTCGCTGGCAAGCACTTCGACGGTTTGCTGCGACGCGAACGCCATGAAGGGATCCCAGTAGTTGGGGAGGTCTTTGAAGGGCGTGGAGAGCAGCTTGGCGTAGAGAGCAGCTACGGTCTCGGGGGTCTTCTAGACGTGGGTGGGGGGGAGAAAGCCTACGCAGGAGGTCTCGTACATCACATAGGAATCCCACAGCTTCCCGGCGTTGGGATCGGTTCCCACAAGGGAAACGGCCTGCTGGAAGAGACTAGCGATGAGGGGACGCAGCAGAAACTACTCTCGAGCTTCCGCTGTCAAATAGACAGAGGCAAATGACATGTAATAAACCCACATATCCTGTCGTTTCAGAAGCACCTCGAAAGCCTACTGCACAATAGGGAGCAGCAGCAACGGCTCGGCTCCAAATACTCTTCACACGCTGAACTGTTTCGTCTTTCTTTAAACTTCCGCGTTTAATTTCTTGGTCGCAGTACTATTCCGTGAAAGAAAATCCAAATCCGAACCTTCTTCCAATAGCCGTAACAGAGGGGGAAGCGAGTTAAAAACATTTCAAAGTACTTTCTCATCGTGTCTATATCCTACACATCGACTGGAATAAGCAAGCCCGACTTGATCATCCATCAACGCTAGGAGCTTGGTCCACGAGTCGAAATCCTCTGGGTTCTTTTCGACGGCCTTGGAGTAAGTCTCCAGTGGACTCGGACCCTCTAGTGAAGCAAGAAGAGCAGAATCAATAGGCATGTTGTTTTCTACAATCAATTCAGGCCCAGAGTATAGTACAGACAAAACTTACTTCAATCCAATAAAGAAAGGGAGGAAGTAAAATTCCAGAACAAAACAAATAGAATTTTAAAGCTGACGGTTATGCCAATACAGGGTGGTTATGACGACGATTACAAGTATTTGGAGGAAGAAGTGAGGTACACTTGCAGAACGTAAGCACTAGGACCCTGATTTGGAGGATGATATCCCCGTCGATATTGCAGATGAATATGATATGGGTAGGGATTGCACGCCTGTTCTAAGTCAACAGATGCAGAGTTAGGAACGATTGACTTTAGTCTTCTCGAGCTCAAGCCGAAACATGAGAACAAGCCACTGTGGGTGTGTCCAAACTTTCACATCTATCTGGACACAGCTTCGCGCTACTATGAGCAAGTTGCGCCTTATACTTTGGTTTCCTGTAGGCAACCGACTTCCTGACAGCTATTGCAGAGCCTCTGTCGAGACCACAGTTCATTCACGAGTATTACATTACAGACTCGTCGCTTTACGGAGCTGTTTCCATCGGCTTTGAAACCGAAAGTATAATAAAGAAGCTGGACAGTTTGTCGAAGGTCCGACTGACCACGGAGATGATCAACCACATTCGCATGAAGACGGAGACCTTCGGCAAGGTGAAGCTGGTCCTCCGCAAGTGCCAGTACAGGATATCCTTGGGTTGTTTGCTCGAAGGTTCCCTAACGACATGTGGAGGCGAAGAACGAGACGATCAAGCGCAATCTGCTCAAATTCAAAGACATCGACGACTGCAGGCTCTCCGATGACGTACTGGCGCTGCTGTGTGTGAATCCTAGGAATGGGACATGAAGGTGGAGGACGAGGTGAACTACGACGAGCGACCTGACAACCTGGCCATCATGGTAGTCGCGTCGGTGGGTTGTGAGCTAGAAAGTGGATCCCCAGCTGGACGACAGTCTGCAGGATCAGCCGGCGGAGGAGGAGGACGAGGAGAAGGATCGAAAGCGCGTTTCGTTTCCCATCCGAAGCGGAAAGGTAGCTATGAGTGATCGCTGCGACGTAGGAAACGGAGGTGAAGAAAGTGGCTCTCTCTCATCACTATCCGATGATCGAAGAGTACGACTATCAGTCCGACAGAGTATCTTTTCCTTTGGCTTCTGAGTAGCGAAATCGCACCATTCGCATCCACATCTCTCCCTCGACACACATCCGACCTTATCAGGAACGTTGTCTGAACAAGATGTTTGGCAATGGTCGTGCACGATCAGGGATCATCGTGCTGCCTTGTGGCGCCGTAAGCAGTGGGAGTCGCTGGTCACGTGAAGGGAAAGACGATCGTCGGTATCACGGCTGCAGTCACGATCAAGAAAAGCTGTATTGTTGTTTGCAACTCCACGCTTTCCGCTCTACAGTGGCGAGACTCGTTCTTATCGTTTTGCACAGTGAAAGATGACTGCATTCGTGTGCTGCTGAAGGACAAACGAGTACGAAAGAAAGATCAGAGTGACTTGTAGGAGGCACTGACGAATCCTTGCATCTTGCTAACCACGTATTATCAGCTGGATCGAAGTCGAAGGATGAACAAAGAACGTGAAGCGATCCTGAATGAAATCGCGAAGCGTGAGTGGGGCCTGCTGGTTCTGGATGAAGTGCACGTATGTCCTGCCGACTCCTTTCAGAAGGTTGTTTCGACTGTCAAGGCGCATTGCAAGCTCGGACTCACCGCTACGTTGGTCCGAGAAGATGAGAAGATTAAGAATCTGGACTACTTGATTGGCCCGAAGCTGTACGAGGCAAACTGGATGGATCTTACCAATGTTTGCTAGCTTGTTTACTGTGAGAGGTAGAAAGGGTATTTGTCGCCTGTCAAGTGCTTAGAAGTGTGGTGTGACATGAACCCGCTCTTCTACGAAGAGTTTCTGCGTCACAGCAGAGAGTACAACAGACAGAAGCTGCTAGCGGTGGTAAATCCAGAGAAAGTGAAAGCGCTTGCCTATCTTTTGCATATCCATAAAAAGCGGGGGTAGTTGTGCACTCCTGTTTACAACTAGTGACAAGATCCTCGTGTTCTGTGATTCCATTTACCCCTTGCACAAGTTCGGGGAGCTTTTTGAATGCCCTGTGTTGGATGGAAGCTGTCGCGAGCCCCATCGAAAGCGCGTGCTAAACGAGTTCCGAAACAGTCCGATGAGCAAGGTCGTATTCTTGTCAAAGATCGGCGACACGTCCATTGACCTTCCGGAAGCGACAGTGCTAATTCAGGTGGAAGGTCAGGAAGGATCGCGGCGACAGGAAGCGCAGCGATTGGGACGAATTCTACGACCCAAGATGGGGCTGTCGATGGGCAACCAAGCCTTCTTCTACACGTTGGTGAGTCGAGACACGAAGGAAGTGGGAAATGCGCTGAACCGCCAACGCTACCTGATGGCCCAGGGATACACATACAAGGTGCTGGTGAACATTACAAAGGGACTCTCACCGGAGCTGATCCAAGAGATTCCCCACATGAAGGAGATTTGCTCAATGGACTACGCAAAGAACGCCCTGCTCGATGCTCTGGAAGCGAAGGCAGACGAGATGCAGCGTCAGGAGCGAATGCGCATCTCGGACGAGGTCCACTCGAAGATTAGCAAGTCGCGGACGCACTCAAAGATCGGAAGAAAAGTGAAGACAGCGGTGAGTGTGGAGGTAGTGACTGATCCGTAGGCTTTGTATTCGAGTATGCATGCTACATACCATGAAAAGCGCCTTCGTTTGACTGTTTGAGAACACACAAGAAGAATGAATCAACTAGTAAACGCTTCACATCGTCCTCGGAACTCTCCAGAAGAGGACGATGACCGTAGCTCTGCTTTCAACAGCAATGACTTCATGCACGAATTCGCAGTCTGCCGCACAACCTCGCACCAGTGATCTTGGAGCAGCTGCAGCCCTTCAGTGAGTTGCTGGATCATCTATGCCTCAACAGAATTCCCTATCCACACTTTGTTCGACAGGATATACAAATGATTCTGCACAATCCGAATGACGAACTGAATGCACTGCAGTGACACAAAGCGATTCGGCGACTGCAGTGCCATCTTGATCCGAGCAAACAGCTTGGCGAAAAAGAGCTTTTGCTGCTCTTCTGGTATCACGACAAAGGTGCATTCCACCTGTCGCAGATAGAGAACCTCCCGCGAAGAATCCATCCATGGCCAGGAGTGCACAAAAAAAACAGCCACTGGCTTTGCGAGTTCTGGTTGCGTTAAAACGACACTGTAGAGGAACTTTGACACCGAGTTGAAGGAGGAGAGAATGATGGACGTTCGGAAGAGACGGAGAACAGAATGAAACAGGAGGGAAGGAAAAGGCCGAATGAAATAGCGAGCACAAAAACCCAGCAGGAAGTCAAGCTGATGATGGCAAGTGAAGCCATGACCTCCCGTCGCTTCTTCACTACTCATGTGCTCTTGCGATTGAAGGTTTCGAGCGTTAATCACTAGCTGTGAGAGTTCTCCGATACGACAGGAATTCTCGAAAGCTAGACAATTCTCCACTTGCTCCTGGAAAAAGAGAGCGAAGGCCTTCGCAAAATCATCGCGAGACAAAGGAAACACAAAAAAGAGACAGCGAAGAAACACCTTCAAGTAAAACACTTTCTTCGGATCCAATGTGTTCAACTCGTTTATCACAACATATAAAAGACGCGCACGATCTGTTTCGTCGCTTTGATCCACTACATGTGACTCCCTTGCAGGATATCTACAGCTTCGAATCACATCTGGAAGAATGAACGGCGTGGCTCCCAGCTCCACCTGCTGCTGGCGATAGACTAGCTGTCTCATCGCTTGCTTCACTGCATTTCCATCCTGAAGCTGACTTGGAACCTACAGATGACGAGCAGAGATCAGACAAACAAATTGCTGTAAAAGAGAAGGTAATAAGGTGCTACAAGTTAAGGGTATCTGAATGATCATGTCGTTCGGTGCGTCAGGACGAGACTGGAGGAGAACTCGATACATTGCAAACAAAATCAAGTCCACGTCATCACTCGACCAAATAGGGTTTGCTAAAACAAGACGACTTGCATACTAGATGACATGACAACACCATCCACTACACTCTTCGGAAGGTGACTGGGGGCTGGACAGCTGTCCTGCAAAATACCGTCCATCTCGTTCCGCTGCAGTTGCTGCGTCACCAAGTCCTCGATGGAGGAATGAACGATCGGTTTCACACTGCCGCGATGGAGCATCTTGGGGGGAAACGAGGTGGGTGGGAAGGCGGCATAACGCTTGTGGTGACCACTCTGAGCTGGTTCTAATAAGAAGAGAGAGAACGGAAGTGTACCAGGAGCTGAATGGGGCGGGGACGCGAACTGGAGCTGCTGAATCATCTGAGACGAGGGTGTAAACTGTTTTGGACCATAAAAGCCACTACTTTGTAGTACAGACGAAGTTTGGCAGGAAACCATCGAGGGAGCATAATTCACCTAGTACTTAAATCCTCAAATGGTAGTCATTACAGTCGGTTGAAATGAAGTTACCATCTCCTGCTGCCCTAATCCCAAAGAACCATGACCAGTGTCACTCAGTTCTGGATAAGGAGATCCTCTTGGAGTCCTTTGATACCCCAACTGGTGATTCATGGAAGATTAATAGGAAGTAGACAACAGACGATTTGCAGCAGTTTCATACACATAGTTTTTGAAGTGTGTAAAAAGGGATGTGTCACCAACTGTGTTGTTTGTAACTCAATTCAGCAAAACAAAACAGGTTTGAAAAAAGTATGCACTATTAGTCACTCTCAGAATTGCATCTTGAGATGATATCGTGCTTCCTATTTAATCCATATTTCTGTGTTGTACGACTCTTCTACGATACAGTGACACTATTTCCTCTCAAAATTGGATTCAGTACATAAGAAACATTCTTTCCCATCAACCAATCAGGTGATATTGACCGACTTTGAATTCTTCATCAAAAAAAAGTTAATCAATGAGAATTGTAATTGCTTCGGATACCTATTCTGCCAACAATAATGGAACAACGATGTCTGGACGCAACCTTGTGGCGGAATTGCAGAAGAGGGGCCATGAAGTTCGTATAATTACGACCGGACAGGAAGGGGAGAACCTGTACATATGCCGAGGATTTGAAAAAGGGCTCATTCCCACCTTGGCCCGGTGGCAAGGCATCACCCTTTCTCGTGGGGAGGATGCAGTCATTCGTCGTGCGATCGAGGGAGCTGATGTTGTCCATTGCTACTTCCCTTTTGTGCTTGCTCGGAGGACGGCGCAGATCTGTAAGGAGATGGGCATCACATGCACTGCAGCCTTCCACTGCCAGCCGGAAGATATTACGTACAACATCGGTATGAGTTCTTGCGGCTTCATGGCGGAGTTCTTTTATTGGGCCCTCCGAGAGTGGTTCTACAAGAAGATCAGTCACATTCATTGTCCGAGCGAGTTTATCGCGAGCGAGCTTCGGAGAACTGGGTACAAAGCGAAATTACATGTGATTTCGAACGGCGTATCCCCTATTTTTGAGCATAGAACTGTGCAGAAGTTGCCGCAGTGGAAGAATAAGTTCTGTGTTCTCATGGTTGGGCGCTTATCGAAGGAGAAGCGCCAGGATGTCCTGATAAAAGCGTGCTGCCTTTCGAAGCATGCCAACGACATCCAGTTGATTTTAGCGGGCCACGGTCCTAAGGAGGAAAAGTACCGAAAACTGGCCCAGAAGCTTCCCAATCCGGCCATCTTTGGTTTCTATTCTCAGCAGGACTTGGTGAATCTGATAAACATGTGCGATCTCTACGTGCACGCTGCCGATGTGGAAATTGAGGCGATTTCCTGTCTGGAGGCAGTGACTTGTGGTTTAGTGCCTGTGATTAGCGATAGTCGCATTTCAGCTACGAAGCAATTTGCTCTGTTCCCCAACTCATTATTTAAATCTGGTGATGCACAGGACTGTGCTGATAAAATTGATTATTGGTTTGAACATCCTGAGGAGAAGAAGATAGCGAGTCAGATGTACATCGAGTCTAGTCAGAAGTATAGATTGGATCACTGTGTTGATCAGATGGTGGAATTCTTCCAGGAAGCAATTGATGATAATAATAGATCTGCTAGTATGTGGCGTGTTTGATACAAACAGTGCAAATCTCTATTCCACCGTCTACACGAATAACCTATGAATAGGAGAATGAGCGAACTGCTACACTTCCAGTTACATACGAGGATGCGTCTGAGAGAAGGAAAGAGACGACGTTGGCAACTTCCTCGACTGTTCCAATCCGGCCTAGACTGATCTTTGCTAGCAGTTCCTGCGCGTTCGAGATTGACTTGCTTGTCATACTTGTGTCGATAAACCCTGGCTCCACGACATTGCTACGGATATTGTACCGACCCATCTCCTTTGCAATTGAACGAGAATACCCAATTAGCGACGATTTTGTCATCGCATATGCAGATTGACCGATTCGACCTCCCTCTCCCACAACACTTCCTATTGACACGATACTTCCCTTCCTCTGCTTCATCATGTGCGGAAGGACTGTCTGTGTCATGGTAAGAGTTCCCAGAATGTTGGTCTGGATCATTGCCTCCAGATTGTTTCGCTTAGTACGAATACCCAAACTATCAATGTTGATTCCTACAATAAGAAAACACCAGTGAATTGACCAGCTACATTCACTAAACCCGTAGGCTCTCCCAATTCACTCACAATTCTAGCAACTGCATTCCTTTACCTCAGTACAACAAAACTGCTATACTTTACACTCTTTTCATCACGAATATCACATTGAAGGGCAAGATGCTTCGATTCATCTATATTCACATACGAGAACAAAGGCACACTTTTACTCAATGCTCTTTGCAAAATAAACACTTCTTCGCTTCTGGAAAGTAATCCGAGCGAGTAACCACTTTTTGCCAATGTATATGCGATTCCTCTTCCAATTCCACGACTACATCCAGAAACGATGCAAACCGGACTCATTGTCTATGAAGTTGCAATCGATATGAGAAATCATTGTTAATAAAACAATCAAGTAAGTTACAAATTATTTACACGACTTTGAAGATCACTCAAACCCGAAGAAGGAACAGAAACAGGATTGGGTACACCAACAGGAGCTGATTTCACATCACCAATTTGTTCGATTCCAATTTCAGCTAAAACTTGGTCAACCAATTCGTCTCCTTCAGCCTCATCTTCCGGATTGTCCGCCACACTATCTATTAATTCCTGGAGTATTTCTTGACGCATGCTAGCTTTCGAATATTCACTCATTATACGTTGAATAGCTGTAGGATCTATTAAACGATTCACTGCCTGATAGGCCGCGCAAGCACCCTTCATTGCTGAAGTAACAACTTCTTGACCACTTGCAGTAAGTAACTGAACTAGAATACCTTCCAAATTTGCTTT
>JZRM01000278.1:0-23368 GCA_000963415.1 Blastocystis sp. subtype 6 | reverse complement strand
CATTTCCTTTATTCCATCTACATATCACATAGAGTTTAAATCAACAACTTTTGTCTATCATTTGAAAAAAACTTATCCATTTCTGTACGATTCTCAAAGTCTATCTGCAATTTCCCTTTTCTTTTATTACAACTCGAATTTATCAATTTCATCATTTTATATTGTTCATAGCCTCTACTGTCAGGACGAATATTGTGCAACACCAAGCCTCGCCATATATATTCTTACAGCTTTTCCTTTTTACATTCTCTACTCTCTAGCACCATACAATTCCATTCTAACTTTTCTTTCGATGAGTGATATTTGGTCAATTATAAAGAAGGGAAAAGAAAAGCTGGAGAAGAAGGACAGGGTTTCTTTTGATATATCAGTGAGCTAGTTCTATGTTGTCATCATTCTATAGGATGACGATATTTTGATGGTTGAAGCGAGCCATCCCTCTCCCAAGCAAGATGCTAAAGATAACACATCGAATAAAGTATCTAGCGAATATGAGCTTCCTTTGTGGCTAACACGAGATGCCTTGTATAATATTCGGAAATTGAAGAACCACTCAGTATTTGAATTACATGAAGAACTCTTTTATCTCGATCGTTGGCTCTGTCCAACTCCATTCGACAAGTATATACGTGAGGTTGTCTATGAAGAGACGGAAAAGGTGATTCTTGAAGCCATCGCTGAAGCAACTGTTTATCCCTTTGGTTCCTTTTTAACCAATCTGTTTTTCTTTTGTATCTTCTTTTATATAGCTGTTTGCCTGATAGTGACTTGGATCTGATGGTTCACTGTAATGAAGACTCAGATTACCTTTCTATTATTGAAAAGGCTCTAGCCAAAAGCGGAATTGCGACGAATATTGTTGTAGTGAGGAATAGCCGTGTCCCACTGGTGCGTTTCCGTCATGTCGTATGTTTTCTTACATGTTTTCTATACAGAAAACCGGGATCGACGTCGACGTCAGCTTCAATCAAGAGTCCTCTCTTCTAACGTCTGCGTATGTCCTACGACAGCTCGATCGATATCCGTTTCTGCCATCCATGATTCGAATTGTAAAGTACATGCTTTCACAGCGAGATATGAACGATACATACACTGGTGGCGTTGGATCGTTCATGGTGACGTTACTCTGTCTGAGTTGTGAACAATGGTGCATTCGGTAGTAATAAACTGACTCCTTCATGGTAGAGACGGTATTGAGCGAGGTAACCTGGGAAATCATTTAATACAGTTCATGTATTTTTTTGGTTTATTGTTCAATTACGATAAATTGACGATTCGTGTTCAAAATGATGGGAGCTTTATTTCTAAAATTGACAAGGATTGGCTTGATCCCTCTAAAGTGTTTTACTTGAGTATTGAGAATCCAATCGATCCTTCTTTGGATGTTGGAAAGTCTTCATTCCATATCAAGGTGCTGGTTGGGTATACTACTGACATTTAGAGATTCCGATCCTTTTGTTCTCATGCTTTTTTCATACTGGAGTATAATTTGTCTCGAGCTGCATCTATTAACAATTCGATGAGTGATTACTTCTTAAAGGGTTTAGTACGATCTGCCCCACGTTATCCTGTAATCCGATGACTCATCAAATGATTATTAGAGTACAATCTCTGGTACGGAGTTCTGGAAAGAATGGACAAAACCTGGTGCAACCATTCCTGATTCTGAAAAGCGGAGACAAGAATTAATAAAACGACATTTGGAAGCAGTTAAGAAGTGCAGTAACGATGAATTGCGAAACGTATACGAGCAAGACTTTGACAAGTTTAAAGGTACTACTCCGGTCCATCGAATCGCTCAGAAAAGAACCTTCATCTCGAAACGTGGAGAAGATAAAAAGTATCGTCGTTTTTGCTAGTGTTTGTTTGAATTCGTATATGGCTGTTATGTCACAATCTATGATTTACTAGATTACTCATAAAAGATGTTCATGTATCAATATAGCAAGTAACACACAAAGAGTAGATGATAATATTAGCTCTGTTCATGGTACTCTCAAGATTCTGATTGAAACTTCCCACAATGACAATTATTCTGTGTGTTGCATGTCTACTCATTCTCAATAAGGTATAGTAAGCCATTCACTTGATGTAACAATCATTACCATAACACCTTCACATAGTCTACATCTTCGTCAACTTTCCATTCTCCAGAGAGAACAGCCTTTATTCGCAGACAATCAGGAATCACATCCAAAACATCAATCTTGACAGGTTCACCTCTCTGTGGAATAGAAGCGCTGTTCACATTAAAACGCAGTCCTAGATCATTCAGTACAATTCCGCAAACAACAGAGTTCATTCTATATCACAAAAAGTCACCACTATCTACCCTCGAACAGATACGTCCAACACTGTAGCATTCAGCTGCAAGGATCCATTCGACTTACAGATATCTCTCATTCTCTGCATGATAATATAGCGATTCCACCCATCTTCGAACTTCGTACTCCTCTTTTCCATCTGGAAACAATGCGAACCAATCCGGAACATGTCATCTTCAGAATAGGGAGGAGGTTGCTTTGCCATCACTGCCTTCAATTGTCGATGAACCAAACAGTCATTATAGCGTCGTAGAGGCGAAGTAACCTGCACATATGCATCAATTCCTAATCCGGAATGTGGCTGGGCATCTTGCGTAATTCGCGCAGGAAGACAGCGAATAAGCTGCTCCCAATTATGTACAGTTGACGGATAGTGAATAGGAGAAGTCAACAGTAGGTAAAGGATCCCATAGATTAGTAAAACACTGGATATATCTGTTCTGAATCTGATCTGCAGGGAGAATCATATTAAAAGGATGCGACCGATAAGGAAGTGGAAGTCTCTGTGATAAATCCATTCCATTACTCTCACCTCTTCTTTGCCTAACAATCCAACAGTCTCTCCTGCTGCAACCATCATTTCCATCACTAATTCTTCAGACTAGAACTGATTAAATCATATAAGGCTCACTTTCATGCAATGTTCTTCGGACTGGATTGACCCATCCACAACTCCATTCTCTACATGAAAACGAGCCTCTGCAAAACTAAAATCAATGCATCCCTTCCTTTCACGATAAGCACGTCGTTTTGCCGCCAAATCAAAAAGTGTTGTCAGTGTAGAAACAATCTCTTCTTGCTTCAGCTGAGAGGAGGTCACGCGGCGAAAGACCGCATCGAGAGAGAGGGGGACTTCTTCCGTCACACCAAATCCCAAAATAGATGCATTAGATGAATGTACAGAGGGAGAAAATGGTTGAGGAACCGCAACTGGCTGCAAAGAAGACAACTGTGACAGTTGACAGGAAGAGACAAAGGGAGATTTTTTTGGAGTCACATAAGAATTATTCAAAATGGCCTCTACTTCTTCGTATGTCAGCCGAATTGGTCTTTTCAAGGTTGTACAAGAGATGGAATAATCAATTATACTACCGTCATTCCCAAACTCCATGATAATGGTTAACGCACGTGGCAGTGGTGTCTTTGGGTTGGCTGGTACCACCTCCAGTGCGTTGGGATTGAACCGATTATCAGGTCTAGAATCGAAAAACTGGGTTGTGCTAAGCGAACAAGCAGTGGCGATTTCCCAAGGATACAGTGGATACACTACATAGAATCTCACCAACAAGAATACCCTTATTTGGATAATAGTAGGTAACTGACCGCAACGAGGCATTGAAGTCCAACTCAGAGCCCAGAGGGATAAATGATGTTGGGTCAGCAATATGAACCGCGACCTTTGAAGGACCTAACACACTGATACTGTCGTCCACTTCCGATGTCTGACTCTTACACAACAAATAAGGCATACAGTAATACTATCAATGGCGATGGCAACAGGTTCAAAGAGATAGCGATCATGCGCATAGTCATCTGTGGAAGAGGTACCCTCGCCCTTAAGGAAGGAATCAAGGATAAGCTTCGCATCCCTTTTTAGTGAAGGAGCGAAATCTGTATAACCACATTTACTGTCAATCAGAAACTGAGGAGGATAGTTTGGTTCCAAGATTTTCAGTTCACGAAGAATATCTGCTGTCTACATGGCAAGATAATGTAAAGATCACATGAAAGTGGATGTGCAGAATGTCATCTTTTCCGAACAAAGGAATCAGGACATGGTCTCGAATCAAGGAAAAGTTGTCAAACGTATCTTCAGAAGGCTGAAAAACAGTAGAGAGAAGAACAAGAGAGTTGATTAAGATACGATGATCTCTAATAAAGGATTCAACTGCTTTTTTGTCATCTTTATCAAGCGATCGATACCCCAAAACGAACTGATCGCATCTAGTGGTCACTGAGCACAGAGAGGTCTACTCCTGTGGCGTGAAGTCTGTATGATTTCGAAAGATTTCATTGATCTTCTCAATCTTCTCGTAGTTGGACTTCAGCAGCGAAAGGAACTCTTTTGGATGGCACTTGTACTCATTGTACGTATTCCAGTTGTTTCTCTGCTTCTCAACAACGGACCCGCTGTTCCGTAGCACACGATCAACAAACCCGATCAGCACAATATCACTGTACTTTGACCGGAGTTTTGTAGGGAGACAAGGAAGTACCTGTTGGACATTGAATCGGTTGTAGGAGCGAAACTTCGAATAAATACGGTCCAACGGAAGGTGGTAGGTTTTGTACAGCATGTCGATTTCCTTTCGGATTCGCTCAAGATCACTGGCCGTATAATCAATTAATGGAGTTGTAGATGGAGCCAGCAGACCGTTGAGACATCCCATTCCAACCTAAATATCATTACTGTCCATACATCTCACGTCACGGATACAATCGTGCTCATTTAGAATTTGCAACTTTTGTATGCCATCAATTGTCTTGACTCCCATGTACTTTCCGACTTTGTACTGTCTTTGAGTCGAATAACTGATAATGGAGTTCACTGTTGGAAGAACCATCCCATTACGGTCGACATCCTCATCATCAGCAAATATATCGAAAAGTGAGAGTCTATCCTCTAGTGTGGAGAAACAACGAGCATGCTGGCCCATTCGGTATAAAATCGTTCTCAATGGGATGCATGATTGTTGAGGGTGCAAGAACGCCATCAACAGTGAGAAGTCAAGAAATGACTGTTTTGAGTCCGTCTCGAATCGCCTCTGATCTCTTTCGAATGTGTTTCACTACTCTAGCCATCTCAATGAACATTTGCGCTGTGAGCGAACAGGATAGGTATCATTAGGAAGAGATAACATTTCTACAAGAAACAAAATAATCACTGCCATCTAGAGCAGATGCGAGGTTTTTCAAATCAAGCTTCTTTGATGGATTTTCATTAGTAGTAGTGGCTTCATTTGCAGTGGCTTCATTTGCAGTGGCTTCATTTGCAGTGGCTTCATTTGCAGCAGCAGATTTATTAGCAGCAGTAGATCTATTCTTCTCTTGAGCACGCATTTCGTGATAAAGACGTTTCTACACTTGATACAACCAATGGAAGCGACTTTCTCTCTCTCTTCAGCCAACTGCTCTTTCTTCTTATCATTCCACTTTCCCATATACTCTGTAATCATTTTCTTGATCTAGTTGTCATACAGCGATGCTCTGATACATTATCGTTTGTCGTTAAATTCACTGGACGCTGAAAATGCTTGCTTCTTATGTTAGGATCACTTCCCATTTCGAGCAGTAACTTCACCATCTCCTTAGAGTTATTCCTGGCCGCGATATGAAGGCAAGTGACTTCTTCTGGGTTGAAACGAGCATTGATTCCAGAAACAGCTCCATTAGTCAATAATAATCGAGCCTAGAGTGTAGAGAAAGAGAAACTCAAACAATGTCAACATGATTCTTCATAACAGCAAATGATAATGGAAGAATACCGTACATACCAGTTGCATTAACATCAGCTCCCGATTCGATCAAAAGTCGAGCAGCATCGAGGCTTCCAGCATGACATGCAAGGTGAAGTGGAGTCCTGAATTGTTACACACTAGTAACTAGTACCTCTTCCTACTATCTTTTGCATTCACATTCTCCTTATTGTTGATTAGCTTGATCATCTCGGCCACATTGTTGCTTCTAGCATATACATGGAGCAGTGATAACCCCTTTTTACCTTTCGACATAAGAATTGATAAAAAAGAATGTGGGGTCGGTTGTTCAATTCTGGTGAGCTCAGTTTTTTTATTCATTTTCTCGATGCAGATCGATCCTCAAGATTTTGAAAAACTGCTTAAAAAGCAGAAGTCGGACCCAAATGCATTTCCAATGGTGAGCCAAGTCCCTCATCGGAAGTCTCTGCAATTTGTGGTAAATCCGCCGATGAAGTTGTTCATTGTGTTTTATTTCATTGGTAGAGAGATTCAACAAAATGCATTTCCTGTTAATGTTGGCGAGATTAACCAGAGCTGTTTTATGAAACTAATCACATCAGGGATCATCTGTAGGTATTGAAGGTTTTATTTTATTGCAGCTATTCCTATGGGAGCGGCGTTTGGTTTTTTCTTTGGATGTTTGAGCCAGATGTCTTCCCCTATGCTAAATCCGAATGGCATGGTAGGCGATAGCAAAGTAACGGTTTTACAAGATGTAGGTATGCAGTTCGGATGTTGATGTGTAGTTGAAGCGTTCAGCTCGATTTGTATATCTCAAAGGAAAAAGTTCTGCTCGAACGATGGCAGTGTTTGGAGGTAAGTCTAGCTGTCCTTTGTAAGAGGTAGCTGCTTACTCGGGAATGGGATGTGTTATCGAGCGTGTGTTGGGAGTGAAGTCAATCTGGACGAATGCCCTTGCTGGTTGTAGCATTGGTCTCGCATTCGGAGCAAAGCGAGGTCCTGCTGTACAGGTTTGTATTGATCTATTAGCTCTAGTCTGCTTGCATGAGCTGTGCTGGTTACGCTCTGTTTGGTATTTTGATCGATATGTTTATGTTCTAAATTGTTTCTTTTGCGTGTTTTTTAAAAAACAGGAGATTCTTCGAGAGGAGGAAGACCAAGAAGCTGGCGAATACGGTTAGTCTCGATGACGGAACACTCGTACTCTCCATGCTCGTTAATAAACAGATGGGGATGGTACACAATAGGGCAGTCTATGTTAAGTGAATTCGAACGGATCTCAATTAGTTTGTATTCATCGTCAGACCGAATACTATATGCAATATACCAACTCCTAAAAAGGTGAGAAAAAGAACAAAATCTTACGGATCCAAGCATTGAGGACAAATGGGCTTAACTTTGAACCAGTGAACAATGCAATGGTAGCAATACTCATGAAAACAAGGAAAAACTACACATCTCTATGGACTTAGGATTTTTCCAAATCGTTACATTCTTGGGTAAAATTTGTTGATAACAGATTGGGCAGCTCATCGGCCTCTCCAGTGTAAAACAAACATTCAGAGCTAAACGACTATGATATAATAATTTCATAAAGACTTGCAGGCGGCTTGAGCTCTTTACCTAGAGGTCAGACCTTCCGAACAGCACAACGGAACGTGTAGTCAGCTTCCACAAGTGTCCCGAACCCCAACCGCGGGGACAGCACAAAGAACCGGTTCCAGTTCTCATCCAGAAAAGGAAGGTGTTTCGGCTTCGTGTGGCAAAGAAACCCGCACATTCCCTGATGAATTCCCAAAACTAGAGAGAAGCGAAGCTCGAGACAAACCCTGAAAAGAGGCGTCAACCAGCGACCCGCGCTGTCGTCTGGGAATGTCCAGGAGATAGTTGTCCATCCGCGTTCTCCCCACCACCACGGGGGCGAGTCGAGTCAGGTCCATGAACTTGGAGAAAACAAAGTAGTCCTAGGTGGGAGGGAGTCGGAAAGACTACTGCGCTGTGGATGTGTCGCAGAGTACTGAGCGATGGACTGCTGAGTCGGGCGATCACCGTGTCCAGATCGCCACTAGACGGCTCTAATGTAGGAACGATGTCGATCTCCACGTCGCGAACACGACCTGCCACGAGATACTACCCATGAGTCTCACAGCGAACTCCCACGTTCCTCCTGATGACACCCCTCTTCGCCATCTCCGCACACTCGCGAAGTGTGCGGAAAAGCTCGGTCGACAGCAAAATGTCGCTGTTCAAGTAACCATAGTGCTCGCTGGAAAACAGAAGACGGAGTTGATTCAACATGAAACGACAGTACGGTAAGGAGTACATATTGGTGCTAGAGTGAACAAAAACAGAGACTACTACGAAAACTTTGTTATAACCGTGATGCCGTACTGTTCACAGATATGCAAAACAACGTCAGAATTCGTAAACAACACTGCCTTGAAAGAGAAATGCTGCTGAAAATAGGATAACATGCAGAGTGTGTTATGCACGTCCTTATTTAAAACCTATGAAATAGCAACTCAAGGAGATACGGTTACATCCACATTTCCCACTGTTACTGCCAACACAAGAAAATAACTCTCATACCGATTAAACGGAGCATTCCAATGAACGTTCGTTGAATCCCACCGGTGACATCCCAGTTTATCCACTCTACTTTCAGAAACGAAAAAAACTCCATCTGTAGATAACTCTACTCCAATTGAGCATACTGTAAGAAGACAGATTCCTCTGGTCATTGGTCTTGTATTTATTCAAACGAGAGATGAGGTTTCGACACTATAGTAAGAGTGTGTCGAAAACAGATACAAAGAAAAGTACAATGAATAGACAAATGATAGCAAACCAATGTAGTCTATTCCGAAGATTGTACATCTTTGGAAGCGTACATCTGTGCCCTATCCCTGGGCGTTTCAAGTACATATAATCATCTATCCTATGGTTTTTTTTTCCGTAAACCACCGCACCTTTGATTTAATATCGCTGGAATTACGAAGAAAGCAAGAAGACGTGACGTTTTCGTTGGAAGACTTGATTCGTATATCTATCGGTATGAAGCACCTAAAAACAAGTGAAGTTGAGTGGACAACTGATTGTTTTTTGATTTTGTAGTATGTGCGATTGGCGTGCCTTTGCAGCAGAATCTCTGGTACTGCGCGAAAACGAAGCTGTTATGTTTCTGTAATCTTTTGTTGTGATTTACTAGTTCATTTGAGGTGATGCAGTCATTTTGTGGATCGTCCTGTTTTGTTTGGGATGGCGACTAACCAGTAGCATCTTTTTTAAATTGCAACATGCTCATCGTCTTCTTCTTTGTTCAAATCTACTCCAGACACAAGTCTGATTCTTCGTTGGATATGGAATCGTTTATTGCAACTGCAAACAAAATTTATGGAAGATCAGATACCTGCAGCACCCAACTGGTATTTTCTTGCCAGTGTCTCGAATGTAGAAATACGAAACAGAGTATAATGCAGAGCGTATTAATCGATCGACATTTCTTTTCGACAATTTGCTCATCTTGCTGATCTGCCTCTTTTATGAACCGCAGCAAGATACCAGTGTGGAGGAGATTGCTCGACTAGCGCTCGAAGGAGACTACAGCTTCTTCATTCCATCGCTCCGCATCTCCAAAGAGTCGCTGGAAGTCCTTTCCCTTCTTCTGTGTGGTGGAGAAGAGATGGGAAGAGTGGATCCTCTTCAGCAAGTCATTCCTTCCTCGTTTCTCGAAGAGTCTGGGTACTACGATGTGTTCAATTTGATCATATTGATCGAGAACAACATCACGATTTCCTCCTTTTCTCACTGGATTCGTCAGAGTGAGTCGCTCTATCGACCTGTTCTCTTTAATCGATCCCACGACGAGCTGTGCATCAACGCATCTCATTCTGATGATACACTCTACATCTTGAAGTGTAAGCAGTGTCTAGTCGAGGATGAGACGCAGTACTCATATCCTGCATTCTCTTGTCTGTCTCTTAACGAATATGTTTGTTATAGTGAAGGATTGCGACTCTTGCTCCATCCAGCTGGGCGTGATTTCTGGTGTTGTGATCATCCGGGATTGTACGAATGTCACTCTCTCAGTTTGCTGCGGTCGTCTTCTGGTTCTGTGCGATCTCTTCTCTCCGGTAATCCGTAGGAGTAGCGATAACATTGTGCTCTACATGTATACACCAACAAACCCCATTTTTATCAACACGGATCCCACACACTGCGTGGTTGCACCATACAACATTCCTCGTCGTCGGATCCTCTCTCAACTACAAAAGGCAGATCTGGAAGGACGGAATTGTTGGAATATAGGACTGGATGAAAATACTTGTCATTTCGCGTGCGCTCTACTGCCTCCTGAACAGTTTTCTCTCTGTGTAGGTGCTGGTCTATCGGAAGACCTCGAACTGCCTCTTCTTCCTACAGAGTACGAAGAGAAAATGCAGAAAGCTTTAAAGTCGTTAGTTGTTTTTTGTGTTTGTAACAAATTCAAAAGGCTACAAGTTCATTTTGGAGACGTATCGAGTCGGCAACAGCTTTCACTGCAGATTCATCACGCACAATCTTTTTAGCAGATACCGGAGGTAGTTGGCCATTTTGGCGTTTTTCGTACTTTTCCTTTCGTTCCTTCTTCTTTTGACGCTTCAGCCGATTCTTTTGTAACTTCCGATCAGTTTCCGCCTTATTCGCAGCGGCAATCTGCTTTGCTTCAATGAGCTTTCGTTTTTCTTCATCCTCCTTTTTCAGCTTGTCCAGACGATCGTGATCCAAAAACTTGGCTCTTCGAGCAAGGAAAAAGCTAGCAGAGTTGGAACCATTCTGACTTTCGGCCAATTTCTCGAACTTTTCCCATTTCCACACTTGCTTCGTCTTTCTAGCAGGGTCATAATAAGCTCCAAAGTCATCAGGAGCTGAACGCACCTGCTGCTTTATATATTCTTCAGGCGTCTAGAGAGTCACACTTAAAATCGATGAAGCCTACTTGCATTTCTACCGAAAAGAATCTTTGACACTCTTTTGTTTTCCACTCGATGAATAGTGGCGAAAAATCAAAAAGAGTACATCCGAGTGACCTAAACGATGCCTTCTCCTCGGGTTTGGTCACTGCTACAGGTGAACGCATTTTCGTTCCTATTCGCAAAAAAGCAAAAATAGATGATTCTGAGGCGCGTAGTAATCTGTATAAGGCCCAATCTTCGCAGATGCTATCATCTGATGAGATCAAGTTGGTTCGCATGCAGAACCAGATTCAAGTGGAGGGAGATGACTTGTGCGGACCTATTTTGCATTTTCATGATATTGGTCTCTGCGCAGCTGTCGAAAAGCGTTTAACCAATCACGGAATCAAAGTGGTCCTTTTTTGGATGATATAATCTAGATACCGAGTCCAATTCAAATGCAAGCAATTCCTCTCATTTTAACAGGACGAGACATTGTGATTCACTCTGAAACAGGGTCAGGGAAGACGCTCGCCTTCCTCTTACCTATTTTGAAGATGTTTCAACAAACCCCTCCCTCTGCAGATCCAGCAGTAGTTATCATCGAACCAACGCGCGAGTTAGCAAGTCAGGTGCTGAAGGAGTGCGCATATTTTATGACTGCTCCTCTTGTACACGACTTTTCCCCCATCCAGTTTTACGACGAGTCTCTGGATCCTGTTTGGGCTTTGTTCCGCTCTCATGTAGCATTTCTTTACTCCGGACGGTCGATTTCAGCATCGCGTTCTAGGTGCGTGGGGTGGAGAATCAGTGCAAGATCAGCGAACTGAGCTGCAGAAGGGGATCGATGTGATCGTGAGCACTCCTGGACGACTGATCGATCTAATGGGCAAGAAGCTGGTCCGCTTGGATCACACCAAGGTGTTTATACTTGACGAGGCGGACAAAGCGGTGGATATCGAGATGGAGAATCAAATTCGAACTGTGGATCATTACTGCCCTCTTTTGTTATGTTTAGATTGCAAACATGTTACCAGAACAAGGAACACAAACCATTGTACTGTCATTTCATGCTTTCTACATAGCTCTGCTCGGCTACGTTTCCCATTTCTGTAAAGCGGCTCATCAACAGCTGCATCACGGATCCAATCACTGTTAGAATCAACGCTATCGATGAGACACGAGGAGGGCTGAGTTCGAGTGTTGTAGTGAACACGATCGTCACCACCTGCAGCAATCGCTTTGTAGGGTTTATTTGTTCGGACGACGCGTAGGATGCCCTGCTGGACACACTTCGATCCATCCCCTCCCCTCCAGTGCTGATTTTTGTGAACAGCATCGCAGCCATTGAAAGTCTGGTGACCATGCTCCAACAAGAACAGTTTCACTGCTGTGGAATTCACAGCGACTATCCACAAGATGTCCGGAATGCAATAATGCGTGCTTTTAGAGAGGGTGTGCAGATTGGATAGTACTGATGATTTTAGAGGGCATTGACATTCTTGTGTCATCTTCACTTCTCGAACGTGGAATCGATTTTAATGTGGACAACGTGGTGATCTACGAAATGCCAGATACCATAGAGAAGCTTAAACATCGTGCTGGGAGAACAGGTCGTGCTGGGAGGAAAGGAACCGTTACCGTACTGATTTCAAAGGAGTGTAAGCTTGTCCGAGAATATAGAAGACTACTTCGCGAATCACATCAAGTATTTCTAAGGGCAATATACGAGAATAGGATGTACCGGTAGAGCTTGATGCTCTAGTAAAGGAGAATGACTTGTTGTTTGTTTGTTTACGACTTACTAAGAATGGAATATAATATGGGACATACAATGGAACAATGCCGGTATTAATGAACCAATAATACTACACACAATTCTATACTTCTCTTTAAACAGTATTGATTTGTACGTTTTATTCTGCTCTCTGTGTGACCATGTAGAGCGAATAGTGTCCTATGGGGCTATCAAAGCGGAATCTGACAATCTTGACTTTGGCGTTTGTCACTGTGTTTCTGGACCAGATGAACTACGCTCTTATTGTGCCAATTCTCCCTTTCCTAGTCAAGGAATTTAACTCAACTGCTCTTCAAGAGGCTTTGTTATTTAGTATGTATTCTGTTATGCAACTGATAAGTAATTCTTTGCTCTGTGATTAATTATAGGCCTACTTATCGCAGGTCCAGGCAGTGATATTTATGGTAGGAAGTTGTTCCTGCTCCTTTCTCTTTTCGGTTCTTGTTTCGGTAAATGGTAGTAGAATTACTTGAATGTAGGGTCCTTATTCCAAGCAATGTCTTCTGATATGTGGTCTCTTATTTTCTGGAGGGCAATAACAGGTTTGTTTGCTGGTTCCCAAATTCTTGTTCAGGCGTTTGTTTGAAGCATTGTTCTCATCTGCAGAGTTATTGCTGATGTAACCACTCCTGAGGAACGAAATCCCTATCTCTCTCGCTTAGAGGCGTGTATTTCCGTTGCTTTTGTTGCTGGTCCTGCTCTCGGTGGTGTTCTGGCTCAGGTCAGCAATCAGTTCCCCATGTACATTGCTGCTGTTGTGTCAGGAGTGGCTACGATCGTCGCTCTCATTTTCCTGAAGGAGTCGAATCCTGTGGTGCTGAAGCGATGGGAGGAAAAGAAAAACAGGAAGAAGGGCGTCGTCACAGAGTCAAAGGCTGCAGCTGCGGAGACCAAGCCTCTGAAGAAACCAAAGATTCGCGTGAAGGTCACTTCCGTAATGGTCTGGTGCTTTATCTTTGAATTCTGCGTGCGATGGACGGTCAACGCATATGACTCTCGATATGGTATCTATCTGACGGACAAGTGGAACATCAGCTCTGGCGCTTATTCGTATCTACATGCTCATCTCATCACCCGTAGGACGATTGTGGTGCTGCAGAGTGTTATTAACGGTGCCTTACAGGCGTTTGTCTATCCCTGTATCACGAAGCGAATCGGCATTCCTCTGCTGGCCACCATTGGAATGATCGTCCAGGTCATTTCCTACATTCTGATGGGCGCTGTGAACAACCTCTACGGAAATGTGGCAGCTTGCTTCTTCCTGTGGTTTGGGTACTGCTTTTCTAGTCCCACCTCCGCATCTATTATTACCGTAGCAGCAGAGCAAGCGATTGATTCGTAGACTACTGTGAATCCAGACTTCCAAGGCACAGTGCTCTCGTGGAACAACTTCTGCAACTCGTCATCTCTTATTTTGTCGCCGCTGATTTTGTCTGCAATCTATCCTAGTAGCAAAGAGGCAATCTACTATTTCTCATCTGGAGTCGCTTTTGTGGGTCTGTGCATCATGGGGTATGTCAGCACGTGGCCCAATGCGAAGACGATTGGAAAGGAGTACGATCCCGAAGTGCTGAAGATGATCAATGCGAAGAAGAAGGAAATAGAGCTGGAAGAGGCGAAGGTAGACAAGCCTGTAGAGGCACTGTCTACCGAAGCCAAGGATGTTGGTTTAGCTGATAATTCTCTCCAATCCGTGAAAGGCGATAAAGCGATTCCTGTTGCGATTCCCGAAAGTAATCCAGCAAGTGATGTAACTCCTACGGAGAGTCCTGCGAATGCAAATGTTCCTTTAGAGAATCCATCAAGGATCGACACTCCTAATGTTAGCATTTGAGTGTGTATTATCTATTGTTTGTTTGTTACATTTCCCTCCATCTCATCTATGCGATATTATCACGAAAATGAACTGGATGGGAGGAGCAAAGTTTATACTCATGTTAATACTGATGCATAGAGCCCGCATGAAGAAGTATCTCCAAGACAAAAAGAAAAAACAACAAAACAATATTACTGGATCAGTTTCCAACCATGTTGCCATAGTAAACGAAGCAAGATCACTATTTACCTATTCTAAAACCAATTTCAGGAGAAAAAAGACAACGACAGAATCAAGTGTATCTATAGATATTTCTATTCATGCTCTAGGATTTGATAAAACTAGCTGTCCATGAAATACCGCCAGCACCAAAAATGACAGAAACAAATCGCGAATCTTCGCTAACATCAATTCCTCTTCAACTGACTCCACCACAATCGCCGATCAAGAGAGACTACGAACTATCTACAGTTGAACATAAAAGTACATTGCTCTATCGAGTGAATATAAAGTAACATTCATAGATGACGGGATAGATAAGACAGAAGAGGTATATCAGCAGAATAATCTAATTGTCCACCTTCCTCCTCTGCCCGAGAAATCGGAATATGAGCTACAGTCTCCGACATCAATCCATGACGACGACACAATAGACAAAGAGGCAACCAACGACCTGCAGCAAACTCTCTGGAATGCAATGTACGGAAGGGGAGTTCGCTCAGCATTAGAGAAAACAAATCCGACATTTTTTCAGAGGACTTTAAATCAATTCTAGTCAATATCACTCCAGCAATGCTTTCCCAGTTTGAAACAAACACAATTCTACTCCTTCTTGAAGTGTGCTACTCTTATCTGACACACTCAAACACACAGGACGAGTAAACAAGAGTGAACTTCCTTATTCAAAGAGAGCTGGGCATTAACATCCTAGATTCCCTCATGATATTCGTCCTTTCGAAAGAGGATCATGCAGAAAATGGTACGATTTAATGGAGAGAATGATCATAGACGCATTTATGGATTTGTATACTCGACTGATGAAGGTACCTTCTTTTACTGAATTAAGTGGACCAGAGAATCCAAACGTTGATCCACTGATGAAGTCAAAGCTATCCATTTATCGAAAGTACAGACTGAAAGTGGTTGAAGATTAGACTAATGCAATTTACTAAACGATTTGGTGTTTGTTTAACCAAGGAAAGAAGACTGTGAATAAATGAAGGATGTCAGATTTGCTGCTCCTGAACTTCGGAGTTTTCGGACATTTGTAAATGAGAATGATGATGGGATAGATGACAAGTTTGGTACATCTAGGAGAGTTATCATTTTCATCGTATACTCTTGACTGTAACAGCATGGACGTATGAGAAGCACTCAGCTGACTCCTCACATTGTATCTGGTGCAGCAGGGGAAGATCAATCCAACTCAGTCGATTTACCTGCCTTCCGTTCATTTCATCTCCCGAAAAGGCATTAGATGCACAGGAGATACACTCCAGAAGAGGAAGCGATTTCATCAATAAAGAATTAAAACACTGAAAAACAAAACTGCCCACATCTAGTTTTTGAAATGAGGGTAATGCTATTATTCAATACACACGCAAATTCCAACATTCAAATCGTACAGAACGAAAATACTGTAAACTATTATTCCCAATCTTTATCTCTTTTAAGCTGTTGCATTCACTTATTGCATATACTGTCTTCTCTGATGAGGGATGGATGTGACACAAACAGTGATCTTCTACTATAAACTGCTCCAGTTTCGGATTCTTTGCACATTTCAATACAGTCACATAAACAAAGCTCCATGAAGCGATTTGAACTGTTCGTAACTGAGGAAGAAACTGAATTTCCAGAGATGATAGACTTCGACTGTTCCCTGTATAGCGATCAATTTCCAACGACTCTAGAGTATCTGATAATGGAAGCATCAACTGTTGGAGAGGTTGATACTGGTAAAGAAACAACGCATTCTGTCGAACAAAGTGTTCAAATGCTTGGGAATCTAAATGATAAAGAGTGACAGAAAATACTATGAGCAGAAAACGAATAAACATAACGAAAAGCAGTCGAAGGAAGCTGGATAGTATTGAGTGAATGACAATCTAAATAGGAACAATTGAGTACTAACACCATTTAAAATAAGAATTCCAATAAAGTTAAAGTTAAAGCAAGTACCTTTCAGTTCATGCAGCTTTGGTAAATTGCAAAATCCAATACGATTCTGATACTCAAAAGGTTCACGTTCGATTCTCGAATGGCTGAGATTCGATTGACCGTAGAGGCACCAGTCTTTCATGAATATATGTGTCAACTGAGGAAGATCTATAACCAGAGAAGATCGCTAGCATACCACTTATGACTGCTTCTTCCACCGTCTCGAAGACATGACTTCCCAGACTGATTTGCTCCAGTTTCCAATTCGATTGAATTCGAACCCGACGAACATTGGAGAAGCTTCGTTCTGCAATGCAAAGCACTCGCAAATGAACGTAATGATGGAGAGAGAAAACTAGAGACCCATTGCAACACTCCTCTCCGACTTCCAACTCTTCGATTAGCGAATGTAAGCCTATGAGATGGATGCAGTCATTGGGTACCTTCTGCTTACAGGGACACACTTTCTGGTCATTCAACCATATTCCTTCATATTCCACAGCTCCTGATTGAAGAAAGGAACGTCCAAATCCCCATCGCTTGCCTCGACAGAAATGTCCCTCGTACATCACAACTCCAATCGTTGGATAGTACACTGTACCAAAGCATACATTCACTCCTCCAACACGAAAGCCCACATAAACAAGGTGGTTTTGAGAATCAAACACTTCTCCCCAACCACAGGGCTGATTACCCAGGATATCTCCTTCCCATGAGTATTCGTTTTCATCCGAGAGATCTTGAATCTGATTCCGCCGCAAATGAGATAATTCGGTCTCTTGCACTACTTTTCCATCTTTCATTTGATAAATTCCTACCAACTCATCATATTTCACGACAATCATTTCCCTGTTCAGCATTCCTTTTTCAAACTCACAATCATACACATTGCTGTTTTTATCCACTAAAAGGCAATGTCCAAAGGGTCCATATTCGTCCGTATAGGAGTACATTGATCGAACATTGTTTTCAAGGAACTCTTCATAGGAGTCTACTCCCATCACGTTCTCTATCAGCTGAACTCGCTTTGACCGAAACCAATCGATATCCGCATAGTTCATAAGAAACAGTGAATGTGAACAAACAAATTACATATGATACAGCGCATACCCAAATGCTGCTAGAGCAATCAACACAGACACAGAGTAAACGATAGCATTCTCGGAAATCTTCTCATCAACACAAAGATCTGTGTTAACTCCAGGAAGCGGAGCAATGATTTCCTTCTCATCAGTGCACGTCTCTAGACTCTCATTTGTCTTCTCCCATACATCTCGTATCTTCTGAAACCACTCCTCTTTCGTTTTACAGTCATGAGGAATCAGCACCTCTGATACACACACTGTCACATGTACATTCTCGAGCAACTCGCACGTCTCCATATCGATTATCTTCTCCGTTCCGGACTTCAGAATGATCTGACAGGGACAGTTGAGGTTGTAGGCAATCTCCATCACTCCAGTCCGTAACAAGGACTTGTTATGCTCCTTCAGAATTCGGCCCTCAGGATAGACAATGCACCCGTTCATAGGACTAGATAAGAAGGTAAAGATAGGACTACCGGACATGCCACTTTGACGCAGTGAAACGAGTGAACCAGTTTCGGTCGATTCCTCGATGCTTAAAAAAGAACCACACAAAGTTTAACAAATAACCACAGTAACAAGGACCGGGAGCTAAAGGAATGATAGCTAGACGAGACAGATAACTCGATCCGCCCGTAAGAAAACAGTCAACAAAATAGTCAGCAAAAGAACGATGATTGACAAAGTACATTGTGTGGCCTGTCCGAACTGGCTTGGAATCTCCAGTTACATAAAAACGGGGATGAAAAATGTGGGTAACCTGATGTGTACAGAGAGAACAATACACACTTCTTTTGAAATGCGGAAAGGACTTCCCTCTCCACGAAGTAAACAGAACAGAGCATATCTACGTGTTATGAGGTTCAGACAGAAAAACAGAAAGCAATATGTGTTGATGTACAACAAAGTAAGCAGAGTAGAAACTATATTCCGAATTGTTGGACGGGCCATTCCTATCTTTATAGGTTTATAATCGATTTGTGTGATTCCATAAATCACCTCTTTTTTGATGATTCATCTAGAATCTGTAATGATGAGGAGGATGAGGTTGCTCATATATCTATCATTAACTGCTCTATTTAGTTGTGTTGCTACAAGTGAAATAGGGTTGAATAGTGTTACTTGAAGGGTTACAAGTCTCACAAATAGGATAGCAATTTTGATTTGACAAGAGATGTATTGATGGTATCTGATTCGAATGAATATATACTCAATGCTAAGAAACGGGACTATGTTTCGATTGTTCTCTTTTCTACAACGCAGAATAAGTATGTGACTTTTCTTTTTCTTTCAGTATAGGTATCGTTGCACGGATTGTAAATCTGCAGAAGAATTGCTGTATTCTATTCACAAGCTTTACTATTCATCTCCGAGTCTAAACAGAACAAAGATACTATTTGCTATAGCACGAATTGAGACTACTCCCAACCTTTTCTTAAAAGTCTTTGTTTTGACTTTTGCTCATCTCCAGAGTCAAGCGATGATCGTACCATATATCTATGCGCACATGCCTCCATCCCCGACGAATAAGAATGGAGAAATGTACACTTCAGAGAAAACAACACCACTCACAATTTCTAGCATGACTCAATGGTTTAAAGAAACACTACCGTTAGATGTACTCCTTTGTTAGAATATTTGTATTAGGTTTCTGTTCCGATTCCGGAGACAGATGCTACGTCTGTTCTATTGATAGTGGGCATCATCACTGTCATCTTTTCCCTCCTCTTCGTTCCTGGGAAAGGTTTCGTTCAGCTCCTTGTGTGGAAAGGAAGCTATCTTCGGCTCTGTTTTGTATCTCTTTCCACTTCCTTCCACTTAGATTATCGTGTTTTTGTGTATGTCGTGTCTTCCCTATATCGTCATTCGTCAGCCAAATTTGTTTACAGAGGTGGCCGTTCTCTCGTCGACTGACTTCTAGTCGGTGTCTCGCAGAGGAAGGGTTGTCTACAAGTTCTTCTCCAAGTCGAATAGCATGAATGCCTTCGAGGGTGGAATCGTTGCGTTCTGGATCTACATGGTGTTCTTCGCTGTGTACGGGATGATCTTCTGGACTGGGAGCAGATCGTCGTTTGTTTCGCTCGTGATTCTCGCACTCTGTGGCGCATTGTGTCTCCTTTCGTAGGGCAGAACGGAGAGGATGAGGAGCAGATTGCTCGAAATCAAGAAGGATGTCGAGTACAGCTTGCCTTTCCTGAAGAACATCGTTCCTTACACACAGAGGGTTTTGTTTGGGGACCACGACTGCATCTTCTGCAAGGAATATCTAGACTATCTACTATCTCTTTCAGTGACGAAGAAGAGGAAGTGGAGGAACTATTTTGTAAATCTAAGGAAGTTGTTTAACAAGTGCTTTCAGTGCTATGTTTTTTGTAAATACAATTGGGTGTGTTCTCCAGTTTTTCAAACAGACAAATAAGATGTTGATACACAGTACTAGTATAAAAATGGAGTTTGATTTCTCATCTGATAAGGCAAATCGTCCACGACGAGGTCCACCTCCTCGGTTTGCTTCCCAAATGACGAAACAGTCAGAAATACATATGGCACATGCAAATGAGGATCAATCTAGAGGAGCTGGACTCTTGGAACACCTGGACAAAGATTGTAATATGTTTTCTATCGAATCACTGAGATATAGCGAATCAAGTCCCTAAGAGACGGATCCCAACAACTCCATGTCATGATGGCGTAATAGCTTACACAAAAGAAAATACGATAGATACTGTAGGGTTTTGTGAATGGGGTCAAGAACAGCTTACAAGTGTTATTTCTGATTTCGGATCGACTTTGGATGTCATAAATACTGCAGTGAAATGGCAGGAAAAGGTTGCTGCCTTTCAAACATTCCTACAGTTTGTGAAAGCAAATAACTCGATAGCTTCTGAATATGCTGAAGCCATTGCTAGTTACTGTCTCATTTTTACAAATAACTGTACTGCCTCCAATGTGAACATCCTTCGCTCTGGTCTGGAATGTCTTACCTACATTATCTCGACGATTGGCGTGGGTCCACGGTGTTGTTCTGTCTTCATTCCCTGTCTTCTAAACAAGGTGGAAATCTGCGTTGTTTTGAATGTAGATTCAGGAGAAGTCCGTTTCAAAGGACGTTTTTGAGATTCTTTCTCTCATGTGCGAGAAGATCGGACCGGATGCAGTTCTTGACAAGGTTCTAGCAGAAATGGAGGGAAACAAAAAGCCAATGCAGCAGAAAGCTGTACTACAGTGGATCCTTACCGTTGTTGAGGACTTCGGTCTGCCAAATCTGAACGCAAAGGTCATTATTTCCTATCTTCAGAAACCTACAGCCTTGAAAAGCTCTTCTCCGGACATAAAAAAGGCTGCTGTGGCAATTCTGTCAGAAATGGTTCATCAAGTAAAATAGGTCCGAATTCTGGAATATAGATGGGAGATCCCATTCTTTCTGCAGTGGATCATTTTGACCTTCCAGAACTCCAGCTAAAGAAGATTCGAGAAGATCTCTCGACTGTTGTGTAATTTCTACATTTCTCTTGTGTTTAGTTTTGATGCTTCGTTAGCAAGTCGTTATAAATCGGTACCTTTGTCAGTTGCTCCTTCTTCACCTCACGTAGTGACTTCGCTATTCGATCCATCTGATATTACACCAGAAGTAGTATCATTCTAATAGACTGATAATAGCTTCCCAGTCTCCTTCGCGACCTTCGAAACACAAGCGATAAGGATAGCTGGAAAATTCGGCAGTCGGCAGTTCTTTCACTGACATCTCTTCTTTCACAGAAAGAGAGTATTGTGAATACACCTGCTATTGCCGAGCTAGTTAATGTGCTGAAAAGTCGATTATCGGAATCAAATTTAAATCTTCGAACAAAAGTAGTACAGTGCATTGGCCGATTGGCAAGTTGTTTGGGGATGGAGGTACAACGATACACAGCAGTATTGATTCCAGATCTACTTCGATTGTCGAGTGACTCAAAGAATAGTGTGGTTGATGCGGTGTATGGATTTTCATTGTTTTCATAAGCAGGTTTTCTACTTTGACAGCATGGCTAGTTCATAACAATCAGCCACAGCCTTCCATTTTTAATAGCCTATTACCACATCTTCCGATTGCTTTCAAATCACCTCGTGGAAGACAAGAGATCCTTGCTTGGCTTCGTCCTTATATTGCTCTCGGTGAACCACGCCAACTTGTTCCTTTGATTTCGCCAGTACTTGATGCACTCCTTGACAAATCCAAGGATACGCGAACCAATGCTCTGTCTATACTTGAACTCTTGATTCAACGGTGTGGTGCTGATGTTGTTCGGGCTAATATTGGTCAACGGAACTCCACGGATGAAGCACAGCTCCGATCTTTTATTGATACTTTTAATCTGCATTCGATAAGAGAAGAGGTTCCAGTAACCTCTGGAAAAGTAGAGAAACGAGAAGATCAGGAAACTGCATCAGCAAATGAAGCTCCAATAACTCAAGAAGTGGATGAAAAAACAGTGCGATTAGAAAGTATGGCTCGAAGACCTGGCGTTCGGATTTTGACAAAACCTAAATTAGGACCTGATGGAAAACCAATTCCAAAATTCAATCCTGTTTCATCAATTCCCAAACCATTGCCCCGAAGGACCGTAGAAAGTATGAAACATAAAGAAATTCAACCACCTGTAAACAAGGAGGAAGATGTTTCTGCAGATATTTTATCAAATGAGTTTCCCCAAGTTGATCCAGGTCTGCAGATTCCCGCGGAAGGTCAGAATGTGGATGAAAGTGGAGTTTCGCTGAATTCATCAGAGGGTGTCTCAGAATCTCCCAAACAGTATCTACTTCCACCAGTAGAGAACGTAAATGATTTACGTTTATCTTTTGGAATTCCAATAAAACACGATGATTTGTTACTTCATGAGAATGATGAACCAATAAATGTGAAGACTGGAATCCTTTCTTCCTTTTCTCTTCAATCGTCTCAATTGGTAAACGATTTCGTCGCTTCATTACGTCATTTTTCTACTTTTTTCCATGACTGCACGGCAGAACTTGCAGTGACATATCGTGGGCAAGTTGATTCACTACAAGGAGAAATTGATTTGTTAACTGAGCAGTTTTGTCCAGTAACTCATTGAATCACTTGTAACCAATAGAACTCGGGTATCCATAGTTCTACAAGAATTGAGATATCGAATGAAGATTTGGAAGCGCTGGGTGCCAAAGTGAATTTCTGGTGTATTTTAATCACAAAAATCATTCGAAATATTGGTAAGTTAGATATGTGTGACTACTATGCGAGTTTTGTTCAGTCATTGTGTAATCTAATATTAGCAATCATTGCACCAAACACAGTCATTACTGAAGTAACTCTTTCTGATCATGTAAATGGTAGATTCCCGCAGGAATGAATGTGGATTGTATTGTCTGTATTCTCTCTATGTGTTGCGAAGGTATTTTTAGTGATGCAGCGAAGCAAATAGAAACGGCAACAAATCGAGTACTAAGCTATCAGAAGATATTAGTTTTGTTGTGAATAGTTTGTTAAGTGATGGATAGAGTTGTGAGAAGATGCAATCCTTTGGTTGTCCTTCAAGCCTTAGTTTTATACGCATTTTCTGAATTGAATCATTTGGAGATTCCACAGTTTATCCTTCTTTTGGAGAATATGGCAAAGGGTGTAAAAACGAGAATTAGTAGAGAGTCTCGGCCCATTCGTTTAACAGAGAAAGATTACAACAGGGTAAAACGCTTATATTGCAAGTTTCCCAACTCGTTACAAGCCCAGATCAATTTGTGTCTTTGTCTTGTGACTCCGAAACAATCATTGGGTGGGAAGAAACCAATTCCAGT
>JZRM01000277.1:0-21569 GCA_000963415.1 Blastocystis sp. subtype 6 | reverse complement strand
ACACACCAAGTATTATTGCTAATGGAATCGTTTTTGCGTTGTTTTTGTATTACAAATTTTTACCGCCACTTCAATGAGTGCACGATTTTAATTGGATGAACATAAAGTGTAATGAGAGGTGCCATATTATTGTTTACTGTGTAATAATGGTTGATAGTGAGTCACTGCTTCCTGAACAAAAAGAGAAAAAGCAAAATAATACTCTTGCTTGGACCTATTACATTTCCTTGGCGCTGTCGATTGTTGCAGTGCTATTGGCAATAATTAGTTACTTTAAGAAGGTACTTCATGTCTCTGATCGTAAGTCTTAGCCTACTGTTGCAGATGCAATACTCTACACAACAGCTGCTTCGAATGTTGCTGACAATGTAAAGGTCGGAGATGTTGTGTCGTTGGGCAGCAATGGGAAGGTGCAACTAGGCGAAGGAACGACAATAATGAAGAATGTACTTTACTGGAAGGAGAAATCGATGAGCCACCTCTACTCCACGAATGTAAATCGAAACGTTCTCGTTATCGCCTACGATGGTTATGTGAGTGTGAATTATGTGAATGATGATGGTACTGTGACAGAGGGAGACACGATTTCATTGCCTCCTGTGGGGATGTATCCTTTCTCTGTTGACGATCTGATTACTCTGAGTAATGATACGGTCCTTTTGATTGGAAGAACCAATTTGCTGCCTGCAAAGGTTTCATGGGTGGATGGTACTGGAAAGGTTGATTTTGGTAACTTGACACGGTTTACACAACCTGAAAGTTACCAGCCTGTGATTGATACACTTGGAGATCGTTGCTTTGCAATTAGTTACTTCTATACCGAGAGTAGCAGAGCGATTAAGTTGGCAACTCGGACCGGCTGCATCGATCTGGACAGTCTAACGATCGAATTGAATGAAGAAGTGCTGTATAGCGATAATCACATGTTCCATGGAATTGCGGGCTTGTCTGAAACCAAGTTTGTTCTTGCTAAGGCTGGTACCATGTCTGGAGACAATGACTTGAAATTCCAGTTGGCTACAGTGGATGGAACGACTGTGAAGGTCGGAAAAGAGGTCGTTCTTAAGAATCGTACTAACTTTGGTTTCTTTGATATGGACAAGTAGGTGTAGTAGTGGAGGATAATTGATAGTCTGAATGACCATCAGGTTGTAGTTACCTTTATCGATGGTGATCTTAACAATGGCCTTGAAACTGTGCTGCTTATTTACAATGAGGCAAGAGATAGTTTGGTTATTGGACCCTATTTGGATAATCAGGACGGTGGTGCTTCCGGAATGTCGGATAAGGGAGTGTACAATTTCATCAAGCTGCGAGTCATGTCAGATGCGCGATTTGCTGTCTTTTATTCAAATATTGCTCTGCAAGGTGCTACGGCACTAAGTATGGGTGAAGTGACACCAGCTAGCGACTTGATTGCTGTTGGTCCAGAGTATGTGCTCTCTACACCTATGGTAGATTCTGTATCATTGAGTGTTGCTGTGATATGTAGAATACTCAGTACTATTGGCTTGGAGAATGCGCCATGTTCGATAACAGACTCATTCTTGTCGAGTCACTCACTTCCCAAGACGTGTCCCAAGTTCATAGTGAGATGCACTTGATCGATGTGAAGTCTATGCCACTTGGTGTTGTAGTTAGCCGAAGTTCATCGTCTGTTTCAATTGCAGTGTCAGGTGTGGTGCAAACTACGGATAAGTTGGAGCAGGGATATAATTACTACGGAGATAACAGAGGAAGGCTCTTGAAGGGAGAGTATGTAGGTGCGATGAATACGGAAGTATACTATATTTATGTGGAAGCGGAAGATGGCACTTTGTTGAGCGATGATAATAGAGTTGGGTTTGCATTAGACGAAAATAATTTGTTCTTGAAAGTACACAACTAGAGCTTTTTGTTCTTAAAAGTACACAACTAGAGCTTTTCTTAAAAGTACACAACTAGAGCTTTTTGTTCAATCAAACGTAATACATAATAGATACAAAACGATAGTGCAGATCTCTCTGATAGTTTCCATTAATACCACGTACTATTCAGCGAACTTCAACGATGCCTGCTTTCAGGAACAAGATATAACAACGAGCAATATCAGTTATCGATATGATATAATGGTGTTATAAACAATAGAACTATTACAAATAGTCTTTTGTTGTGACAAGTCTTCTTCACTCGTTAGTTATTCTATATCATTTATCTTTTTAACCTATGAGCGATTCTTACTTCATTGTTGTATGGATTTGAGTACTGTTGTGTCTAGGAAAACGGTATTGAAAAAGGCCTATGCGATCCATATCACTACCACCATTTCTGTCTTGATAACGGTATGGAGGTGGTACTTGTTAGTGATGATACTGCGGATGTGGCGAATGTGTCGATGAGCGTTGCTGCGGGAAGCCTGTATGACCCTACGGATGTCCCTGGTTTAGCACACTTTGTTGAAGTTATTTTTCGCTTCGTTCGTCACATGTAGCATCTTCTCTTTATGGGGACCGAAAAGCATCCTGTTGAGAATGAATACAACAGTTTCCTGTCGCAAAATAATGGTTCGTCGAATGCATATACTTCTGCAGAGTACACTGATTTCTTTTTCTCTGTTGCGAACAACGCTCTTTTTGACGCTCTTGATCTCTTTTCAGGATTTTTCACATGTCCTCTATTTCTTGATAGTTGCGTACAGCGTGAAATCTCTGCGGTGGACAACGAGCACTCAAAGAATTTGCAGAGTGATGTATGGAGATCAAGTCAGCTAATCAAGCATATCAGTCGTCCAGACCATTCTTTTAACCATTTCTGTTTTTCTGTGGACATTCCTTTAGAACGTAGACACGGGAAATAAGTCGACACTCTCGATTCCTACGATTCGGGAACGTGCAATCGAATTTCACAAAGCCTATTATTTACCGTCCAACATGAAACTGGTTGTTCAAGGTGGTTTTGATGTTGCGAAAATGCAGTGTCACATCCAGTCTCTATTTGGTTGTTTGGAAAATCGGGACAGTCTTCCCCCTCAGTTTTCTGTATGTTGTGTTGTTTTCTCTCTCTGTAGGAACATGTATTTGGGAAGGATGCCATGAATAGCGTCTATCATATCATTCCTGTGGGTACTATGAAAAGGGTAGAAGTATGAAAGGATTGCTTAGTAGCTTGTTTTACTTTTTCCATTACCTTCCCAGCTTCATGATACTGTTATGAACAGTATCGATCTGATATCCTCTCTTCTTGGGCACGAAGGCGATGGATCGATTCTGTGTGAACTACGTGTATTTGTACTGACGAGTCTTCTCTGTAGAAACGTGGGTTGGCAACAGAGTTGGTTTCGGGTTTGTCACTGAATCTTTCTTTTCTTTCTCTCTTTTCTCTTACTATCCAGTTGACTGATCAGGGACTTCAGTGCCTTTCTTCCGTCCTTAGTATCGTGTTTTCCTATATTAGGATCCTTGGCGATGTGGAGAAGTTGCAGCATTATTATTGGGAAACATGTCAGATCGGACATACGTTGTTTCGATTCCATCCCAAAGAGAGTAGTGTCGATTATGTTGATAGAATTGCCCGAAGAATGCAAATTGTTCCTCTTCAATTTGTCTTGAACTGTACGCCCTACAGAGATTTTAGTATCTCCCATATTTCTAGCCTGGTTTCGTGCTTAGTACCAGAGAATTGCTTGGCTTTTGTTAGTTACAAAGAGATGGATGACAACGAGGAAATGCTGAAAGAGCCGATTTATGGGACTCTCTATTCGAAGTGGAAGACATCTTGTAGGAATTAAGAAATCCTCTTATGATAAGTGAGTAGTTTCATCCATACGATTTCAACACCATTGCATATTCCCAGCACAAATCCATTTGTGTGTACAAACTTTGATATGATTGAGGGATGTAGCGAAGAGGTAGACCCTCAGCTGGTTGTTTCTGTTCTCTTTCTTTACTGCTAGATCAGAAATGAAGAACGATGCAAAGTTTGGCATCAACCTGTTACAGCTTTTGGGCTTCCGAAGTGTAATGTGAGATTACTCATCAATACTGGCGTGGTGATGCAAGATGTGGAGAGTCTTGTTCTGAGCTCCATTCTAACAAAGTTGTCATTTCCATATTTGTTTTTTCTAGATTGATTAAACGACAAATTGCTACTCCATTGTATCCTGCAACTCTGATGGAGTACTCTGTGGAGTATAGTCTGCTGTACAAGCCTGGGTTCACTATTTCTTTCAAAGGGTATAGTAAGCGATGGAGTTGACTCCTCAGATTTAATGAACACATTGGTCTTATTATTCATTGTGCTCTTGATGCACTTGCTCATCTCAGTGTATCGGAAGAAGAGTTTGCCGATGTCGTCGCAGAGTATCGCAATGAGTTTGAAATCATTACTTTGTTGAGATGTAGAAATAAAACGGAAATATTGAAAGAGCCGTATCGTCTGATCTACCCTCGTGTATTGTCCCTGCTGTTGCCATATCCTGTCTATTCCATCCCTTCTTCCTTCATTCACGGCCTGCTCCATCGAAGATAGATATGATTATCTAGAAACTCATGCAGTGACTCTGGACCAGATTCGGTCATTTGCTGTTTGTTCTCTTCCTTGGCTCTGTTGTAGAATCATCTAGTCGCCACTGCACGGCTGGAATGGTTATTTGTTGGAAACATCTCAAAGGATACTGCGCTCCAAATTGCCGACGAGGTTCAATCAATGATGAAATTAACAGAATGGGTTCCAGACTCTATTCGTGTTCGTGCGATTCCTGTCGAGCAGGGATTTGTCCAACTGCCGGTGCCGAATGAAAACTCTTCAAACTGTGTTTCGTGTGTGTTCTGGCAGTTCCCCTCTGAAAAGATGGACTTGGCCAGACTCTTCGCTCACTGTGTCGAAGAAACTCTGTTTGACCAGCTGCGCACAAAGCGACAACTGGGATACATTGTATGGTCATTTTTCGAAGACATTGCCGGAAGTGCTAGTTTTACTGTCATCGTTCAGAGTAATTCGGTCGCTCTTCCAAGTCGTGTTGATGTGTAGTTCTCCTGCAACGACCTCTCGGCATGTATCCTGGACTGTGTGGATGAGGCCTGCACATCAGTGGAGCAACTGTCGGACGAAGATTTTTCGTCGTTCAAAGACTCGGTTTGTAAAAGTGTCTTGAAAAAGATATATACTGTGGAGAAGCTGGGGAAAGTATTTTGGAGATCGATTTGTGATCGAACTTTTGATTTCCAGAAGCGACAACACATTGCCGAAAATATCCGGTCGCTTACGAAAAACGATCTAAAACTCTTCATGGACTGTTATATCCGAAAATCGAGCGAGAGGCGTACTCTTCTAGTTGAGTATGGAAAAGGGGAGACAAACCAATTTACCCCCATTCCTCCCAATGGGAAACTCTTTTCCGTGTCTGAATTCCGAGCACTTACTCATTTTGTTCCTACACAGGGAAAGGACTATAATGATTTGCACTGTACTTCAATTGATTGTTAGAGACACTCTATTTGAGATAGTAGAAAAATAGCGTTGTTTTTTGGAATTTCTACCATTCCCAATACTTCAAAAACTGCCGAATAGATGAGTACCGAGAATCCTGATAACGCACAACTTGTTGATTATGATGATGTGGATGATGAGATCCCAACAGAGCCTCGCATTCAGGGAGATGAAAATGTGGACTCTCTCAAGTTCGATATAATTTCTGTTGCCTTATTTCAACTAGAGGACACTATGCAGGAATGAATAGTAGCAGTTTCAAAGATTTCTACCTTAAGGACGAGATTCTACGTGCCATCTCGGAATGTGGCTTCGAGCACCCTTCAGAAGGTATAGGAGATGGTATAGGGCACCTAATGTCGTAGTTCAGCATGCTTGTATCCCTCGTGCGATTACCAACAAGGATGTTCTCTGCCAGGCCAAATCTGGAATGGGTAAGACAGCTGTGTTCGTGATATCTACTCTACAAATGCTAAAGGACGATCCTGAGAATCATGATATTCAGGTTCTTGTAATTGCCCATACGCGTGAGTTAGCTTTCCAAATTAAGAAGGAATACGATCGTTTCACCAAGTTTATGCCTAATGTTCGTACCGAGGTCTTTTTCGGTGGAAAGAGTATTCTGGCAGATCGTGAAGCTCTTAGCAAGAACCCTGCGATCGTTGTAGGAACTCCTGGGCGTATTGAGGATCTGATCAAGAGAGGTTGGATGAAGGTGGACAAACTGCGTCATTTCGTTGTCGATGAATGTGACCATATTATCAATTCTATTAATATGCGTGCACAGTTGCAGAGTATTTTCACATCATGCCCTGTGGACAAACAAGTGATGATGTTCACTGCTACTCTTCCTGCTGATGCGAAAGCAGTGTGTCTTCGTTTTATGAAAGATGTTGGATTCATTTGTCCCATTGATCCTAGCCATTGAAGATTGAACTGGATGATTCTGCTCTCACACTGCATGGCCTTCAGCAGTATTACTTGACGATTCATGAAGTGTGTCTTCTTTGGGTGAATCAACCTGTAGAACGAAAAGATCAAGAAGTTGATGGATCTCCTCGACACTCTGGAGTTCAATCAGATCGTGATCTTTGTGAGAAACAGCTCACGAGCGAGAGAACTATCGAATATTCTAAATCGTGATCAGTTCAACAACACATGTATCACAGGAGATATGAAGGTGGAAGATCGCTTGGAACATTTCAAGAAGTTCAAGAGTTTCCAGTATCGTATTCTAGTGTCCACGCAGTTATTTGGGCGCGGAATCGATGTGGATAAGGTAAATGTCGTTATCAATTATGACTTCCCTGAAAAAGCAGATGAGTATCTCCATCGTGTGGGTCGTGCAGGTCGATTCGGAACGAAGGGTCTAGCAATTTCGTTTGTGACTACCGAAGATGATATCAAGCGAATGGAAGAGGTCCAAATGAAGTTTGCAGTGGATGTGCCTGCTCTTCCTGACACCATTGATAAGTCGCTGTATATGAATTCATTTGTTTGTTTGAATAATTGGCATGCATTATTTTTGATCCAGATTGCTGTGATTATTAATTGTCTCGGTTTATTACTTCTTTGCTAAAGTGGACCGTATCTTCTTTCTAGTGATAGAATCTCGCCATCGCAAATATCGAATAGGAATAGAAATCATGATACGAATAATTGAATAGTAATAATCCTTGATATCATAGGGTATGAAAATAATCCAAGTGGATTAATCGATCTTTGATAATGAACAAACAGTAGAGGAAGAATTATATTCATCAAACGCTTCTTGATAGTACTTCATAATTTCCTCTTTCTTCATCCCAACACGTCCACTTGAACTGGGACAAACAAATACCTTACACTCTCTGGACAATGGCCAGTCTGTAGGCAGCGCCTCTTGTCTTCCCATGTGGACGTAGGATGACTTCCCAAAAAGGGCTACATACTGACTCTTCCCAGAGAACAAAACAATCCGAGGAGAGTGGCACAGCAACGAGCACTATGCGAAAAACAGAACTACAGTATACGTTTGGCTCGTCGTGCTCTTCTCTGCACACCCGGCAAAGATGGCGATGTAGTCTGTCAAACAGATCTATCTTCCAAGAGGCCAGGTCCGCCTTTGAGAAGGCGTCTGCTTGATTGCCTGGAACGGTTCCAAGATCAGTAAAGCCAATTCCATACTTCGAGGGTAATTGGTTCTGGGCGTCGATCGGAAGGGAAGGACAAATCACTCCCTAAAATAGACGACTCGATAGTTCCTCACATGGAATTCTGCTGAAGAGCAAAGAGTCCCAGTTAGAATCTTCCACATACGATTTGTGGGATTGCTATACATGTTTCCACTTTTCCATGCAACTTCGGATGGATTATGTCCAATAATCAGCATGCGAAGCTGCTTTTCCCTCCCATGATGACATACTCGACTAGTATTTCAGTTCTATTCAAATGGATACCAATTCTTGAAGCAGGCTGAACAGGGAGTGGAATATTTCTCTCGGTAACGGTTAGGAAAAGGAGCAACAAAAGGATCTTTACTATGGTCTTGTTTGGGGCTCTCTTCGTTCGTATTACCTGTAGTATTTTGAGGATGCCTAGTAGTACCGTTGTTTTCAGAATTGTATAGGAATTGACTACAGAACAGTTCGAATCGTTTTAACTCCTCATGTTCACCCTCTCTGCTTCGTTTCATAAAAGTCTTAAACAAACATAAAAAGATTTACATCTTAGCAACATCATTCTTCATTCTGATCATAACCTGCTTCATTCTGCTAAGATCGTGCTCTCCTTCAGCATTTAACTCAACAAGCTTGTTCACACGCTCCCAAGGATTCGCACAATTCAAATCTTCCTTATTTCCTTCGATGAATTTGGCCTCCTCTTCACGATTCATTTCTGCTTTGGTACGGAGTTTCTTCTGTCTTTCTTCGTTCCATGCAGCAAGCTCCTCTCTAGCGGCCTTCAAAATCTCTTGCTTTTTCTCCATTGCAGCTTTGTCTTTCGCTTCGCACCTCTCTCTAAACTGCATGTTCCACTCGCGAGTGAACTTGAATTCGTCCACTACAGGAGCAGCTTCCCCGGAATCTCCAAAAGGATCTTCGACTTCGTCTGGCTTACTAGAAGGGGCATCGGCAAAAGGATCCTAATCCTGAGCTCCAGAACAAAACTATCTACATCAACTGGCTGTTCGGCAGCTGCAGTTTCCTGGAAATCTAGAAAAGGATTAGCATGGCTTTGAGCAACAGATCGGTATGGATTGTGCACAAGCACACGAATCGTCGTAACAACACACTATTTATCATAATCTACATACCATCGGCGAAAAAATCGTCAGACATTTTATTATATTCTTTGTATTTCCAATTACGATGTAAGGATGGAAAGTTAGAGGAAATGAGTTTTCCACGATAGAACTGTGTCGTGGATTGTCCTTATATTTCCTAGAAGGAATCATCGAAATGGATCAACCATATTCTACCGAGATCGCATATATAATTTTGGAATTCCAAATCTAGCAATCTACTAGATGGCTTTTCTTGTAAGAGTTGAATGAGTGAGGAGAAAATCGTTTCGCCTATGTCAGGCCAGAGAAAAGAATACCATCCAGAGGAAATCAAGACTGTTGTGGAAGTCTTAGATCAGAATGCTTTAATGCATCTTATTCCTGATGAACTTCCTTCTTATACTGGTTCTAAGATGTTAACGTTATCAAAGCTTGGAATTATGTCACTTGGCCAGTTATCTTGTTTGGATCATTTAAATCGACTGGACTTGTCGTATAATAAACTAAAGTCGGTACGGGTATGTTTTTTGGGTCAAGTTCATTCTAGAGTCTTGAGGCACTACAAGAATTGACGTATCTCAATCTGAGCAGTAATATCTTGTCAGGAAAAGGTATTCGTGGGCTTTTTGCTCTGGAGCAAGTGGTATTCCTAAACCTAGGAAATAATCGAATTGGAATTATTCCAGATTTTGCATTTGCTAAGATGACGCATCTAAAGTGTTTGCTTTTGAACAACAACAAGCTTGAAAACATTTCTTTTGTTAGTATTTTGACAGAACTCAATACGTTGGTTTTGTCAAATAATCGCATTTCATCGATTCCAGAAGACACTTTCAAAGCTTTGGTCTCTCTGCGAAAATTGTCATTGTAAGTAGTCTTTCCAGTACTTAATTTAGAGGTCATAATCAGCTTCATGCATTTCCTCCCGTTTTTCATATCACTTCTTTGAAAGAGCTGAACTTGAATAGTAATAAGATCTCGTCGATTCCTGATTCCATCACTGCACTCGTTCATCTCACTCAACTGGATATCGGTAACAATCTGATCGAGAATGTGGAATCGTTGGCGATTCTGCGTTCTCTTCCCGTTGTGGTCCATGTATGGCTTTATGAATAGCACTTGACAAAGTTGAATGTGGCGCAAAACACATTTTACGGAGAGTCTCGGAGGGAAGAGGATTTGGAGATGGTCAGCCAGCGTGTGAGAGACTTGTTGCCTCAACTGACTGTTTTGAATAATCGACAGTTGGCTTTGGGAAAAGAACGGAAGGAATTACGGAAACGCCATTTTGAGGAAAAGCATTCCACGAAGAAGGAGGTGCTCCCAAAGAAACCAAATAAAGATACGCAGGCAACAAGTGTTCAAAAGAATAAAGAATCTGGAAAGAGTATAAAGAAAGGGGAGAAGTCTCCCAAAGTGAAGGATTCTAGGGATAAAAGTGATGACATCCCAAAGATACCGAGTCACAGAATGACTGTAGGAAAAAATGTATCAGTTCAGGAGGAATCTGAGGAATCTGTGGACTCTACAGATGCTGTCGATCCTACAGAATTTGTAGAAACAACGGAACCTGTAGATTTAACGCAAACAGGTGTGGTCTCTATAGAAACATCAAAAGAGTCTCACAAGTCAACGATAGAGGATGTGCGCTCTTTTTTGATGAAAGAGAAAAACAATGAGTTGGAACTTGATGGATGGGATTAGTTTTATTTTTGTTTGAGCTCACGTTTATCTTGTTGGCACGATGCAGAAGAAACAAATCGACAACTTGTAATCATTTGATAGAGTTTTAACGTAGAATGGATGTTCCAGGGAACAAAACGGTTTTTAATAAGCTGGTACGATTCTCATGCATGATCGTATTGTACCCATTAGCGTCAATGTTTCTGTTCATGAAACTAATCCTCCCTCGTTGAATAGTCTCTCTTTGTTGACTTTTAGTCATTGGAATAAAGAATGTGAATATTCTCAACACAGTTTCGTAACAATTCCCGCATGGTATCATATTTAGAGCAATTGTGGCAGTCATCGTCGTTAATATTGTCATAGCCGTTTATGTTATCGAAGCGTTCAATGAACACCTAGAATGTGATAAAGAGAAGAAAGAATAGTTTTTCTCGCTAGCTCTACTATATTCGTGTTTGTTTTTCTAAATGTCAATAGGGTGTGAGATTCGAGAAAATATTAAATCCTCAGAAAACCGCGGAATTCTATAGTATGTTCATAGTGAGTCTGAGATGTTTCGATTCGTTATATCTTCACATATCCTAACACCTCCGAGGATTGTTGGAAGTGCTTGTAAGCCCAGCTTTTTTGCAGCACGCTTTTTCGGAACAAGACCGGTAAAAACCTTACCGGATGGATTTATTACTGTACCAGAGGATAAGATCCATATTGATGTGAGAAAGTTTGGTCGGATTGATGGTATCTGTAGTGTCTTCAATCAATGAATAGAGCCAACTTCAGACCGGAGTAGTGTAAACCGAGTGATGCTTTCATTTAATGTAAACTCTGCCTCCTGGATGCCAGAGTATGTTATAACTCTCTAGAATATTTGTAGTGATGTCAAGTCCATTTTTAAAGAACAACAAGCCTCTCATATTGACGAAGCAGGGAACTTTCTCTTAGTTTCGTCCTTACACCGTTCTCTTGTCGCAAATCGTGTGGAAGGTATGAAGAAAATCCAAAAGAAAGTGAATCATGCATACATAACAAAGAGACGTAATGAGGGAGCTATAGGTTTTTCTTCGATTCTGTCTTTATTATTTAGTGGAAGATCCGCTTGTCAAAGAAAAACGGATGAAGGTAAAAAGGATCCGTAGTGAGCTAAGTCGTAAACGGCATGAAAGAGATGCCATTGATGAAGAAGAGTTTTTCTAACGATTTCATGATTCAGTTGTTTGTTGTTGTCGCGAGGAAGACCTCTAAATTCGGAATACACGAATTGACAACAAGTGTTCCACTAATGTTTCTTATGAAGGGAAACATTCAAAAGACCCATTATCAATGAACGAGTTGGGTTAGGGTTATAAACTACCAAAGAGTTTCCGATGTCAAGGACTGTGGACACTCTGTCTTTTGATATCGTATAAAGTCTCTTCCGCTGGCAACGATTGGTTATGGGTCCAATGAGCCAGATTAATATGTTCTGATAGTAGAAAATGAACGTCATTCTATTCGATCGAGTTATATAAAAGTGAGTAGTAGTGGTCTTTTAGTTATCAAGGATAATTATACATCCGTAATCAATCGTATTCTGCGTACAGTGATTCTTGTCGATTCATAGGAGGGAGTAGTTTCTCTACCATTTTTGGGTATGGTTCTCTCAGAAGAGTATTACCAGTTATCAGTGAATTGATTCTGTTTGTGCCTTATATACGAAGTATGGATACTGGCAAAGGTATTACGAGTCAGGATAAAAGGCTAGTCTAGAACTCGAACTAGGACGAAATGAGAAAGGAAAGAGGTTCGTTTCGGCAGTGCTTGCACTGATTTTCTAAAGTTCTTATAGTTGATAGATCATGTTCTCGAAGAAAAAAGATGTAGCAATGATTCGAAAGAGCAAGACAATCTGGAAGTGTAAAAACTGTGAAATAAAGTTGTTTGTTTTTAGTACCTGATCGCTTTGAGAGTTGGTGAATTGGAAATAATAAAAAACATGAAAAAACGATGGCCAAAATAGTTACATAATCCATATTCATTTATAGGTGGTTGTGTCCGTTTTCAAATTTGTGTTGGGTAATAGGGAGATGAGTATCCAACTTGAAGGAAACAAGAATGGATACACTGATATAGATGATTCAAATATCTGTATTTGCAAAACAAATCGGAATGGGATTGTCCTTGTCTGTCATAGTCCTACCTGCCCTTATCATAATCGCATTCATCCAGAGTGCTTTAATTTGAGCGAAGCTGAAATCGATAAGGCACTTTCATCGAATAAGTAACGGGGATGACATTTGTTAGTTTATTACTTAGATATTTATGTCCTCATTGTGCTTCGAGCAGTAAAACTGTAACCTTTGGCTTAATGGTAAATGATCTGTAGAATCGTGCAAAGAGGCAGAAAGTGAAGAAGATGGATAGTGATGAGGAGTTTGAGTTCATTGAAGACGATATGGGAGACATGCCTTCAGAGTTGTTCTGTTGTTATTGGTTTATACATTAGTGAGGAGTATCGTATTGAGTCGGAAAGTGAGACCGAGGTTACAGAGATTGTGCGAAAGAGGCCACAGCCTTCTTATTCCTATAAGGGTCATCCTTGGAGCGACAGTTCTGATGATGAAAGACCAAAACGCTCAAATCGTAGTAAGGCACGCACTCCATTCAGAGAAGAGGGTGATAGTGAAGGAGTGCGCCGCTCCACTCGCATGTATGTCTCGAGTCTCTTCCTGATCTCTAGTCGTCGTAGTGCTCATACTCCGCAAGGCTTTGTGGATGAAATAATATTGGAAGATTCAGAAGAAGAGGAAGAAGTCTCATCGACGCGTACCCATAGTACCGTATTCAACGGATCTGACTCAGGAAGCACGATTGAGCGTATTTTAGGTCGTCGAGTGCTGGCAGGTACACCTGAAGCTGAAGAGTTATCACGTCGGTCTCGCTTAGCGATTGTACCTTTTTAAAGTGATGACGATGTAGGGTCTCCATGTTGAGAATGAAAGTGTACATGAAGAGACTGATTTTGATAATACTGCCTTTGAGTATTTGGTGAAGTGGAGAAACAAATCTTATTTGCACTTGAGTTGGCTAAAGTTTGATGCACTGGTGAATGACAATCCTCCTCATGGAAAGAGTCGAGTCTATCGCTTTGTAAAGATGCTTCCACGTGATGAAAATGGTTTGATTATTGAGTATCCCCCGAACACTCCAGAAGATCAGTTTTTTAATCCCAATTATTGTGAAATTGAGCGTATTGTTACCTGTAATCGTGACTGGGATGATGATGTACTTTATTCATGGCATCAAGGATGTAATGAGATCCTAAATGCTCTCTGTGAAGTCAGTCAGGATGGATTTGTTTATGCAGATCCATTCATGTTTCCTGTGGATGAGGAGCGTGATGGAGCTCCAGATTATTATAAGATAGTGGAGCATCCTATGTGTTTAAGTTGGATCATGAAGCGACTTTCAGCAACAGAACAACTTAAAGATGATATTATTGAGGAATCATCTTCTGTGGCACCCTATTCATCTGCTGAAGAATTGTTTGATGATTTGGAGTTGATATTCAAGAATTGTCACTTGTATAATCAAGACTCCTCTTCAGATATTGTCATGATGTGTGATGTATTGGAGGATGTCTATAGGCAGAAACGTGCCTTGTTTGAAGAACAGCAGGCAGAACTGAATAGCTTACAGTGTGCTATGAAGGAATGTGGGTCACAAATAAAGTAAGTGCTGTAGAATGGATTGATTATAGGTATCTTGTGAAATGGGTTGATTTGTCTTACAAGGATTGTACATGGGAGGATCCTGATACGATTCCTGATGAGGTAATAAAGAAATATAATGCGAGGCAAACCATTGCACCTTGGAAGTTGCAACCTCCTAAGACGAAAGCGGAGCGTGTAGCAAAAGGAGAGAAATCAATTCTTCATTTTAAGGACAACAAGGTTTGCTCCATTCATTCTGTGTACCTCTAGACATTGCGGCCATATCAATGGGAAGGATTCCGTTGGTTGAAAGAGAATTACAATCAGGGAAAGAATTCGATTCTTGCGGATGAAATGGGTTTGGGGAAAACGATCCAGGTGATAAGTCTTATGGAGCATATTATGCACAAGTAGGTTTGTCGTATATCTGTTATCTTAGTATGGAAACACAGCAACCTATTCTGGTGATTGCACCTCTCAGCACATTAGGTTTCTGGCGCCGCGAAATTGAGGCTTGGACCACTCTTAATCCCATTCTGTACCACGATAACGAAGGAGGAAAAGAGGTTCGTCGTCTAATCGAACGATACGAGTGGTATTACACGCGTAAACAGCTGCCAGTCCCTCCGCCGTATCCTGTATACAAGTTTGATGTTCTGATCACTACGTATGAAATTGCAAACACAGATGTAGACGAACTTAAGAATGTTGTACTGCAGTATCTCTTTTATCATAGATACGATGGAGTTTGGTTGTCATTGATGAGGCACAGCGTATGAAGAACAAAACTAGTAAGCTTCAGCAGACTCTTCGTCTTATCCATTGGCAACAGTGTGTCCTTCTTACTGGAACTCCTCTGCAGAACAACATGATGGAGTTGTGGACCTTACTCAATTTTGTTGCTCCTCAAACGTTTCCTTCGTCCGCTGATTTTTTACGCCAGTATGGCGATTTGCAGAATCAGCAGCAAGTTGCTTCGCTACAGCGTTTGCTTGTCAACTATGTACTAAGACGCATGAAAGAGGATGTAGAAGACTCCATTCCACCCAAGGAGGAAACAATTATCGATGTTGAGCTTACTACAAAGCAAAAGGCGTTTTATCGTGCTATTTATGACCATAATCGTGACTTCTTTATTCATGGATATGTACGGTCAGGGTCAGGTGTGGTCAAGGTTTCTGGGAGTGGACGTGGTCCTCGTTTAGTAAGTATGGAAATGCAGTTCCGTAAATGCTGCAATCATCCATATATGCTCGAAGGAGTCGAAGACATGGAAAGGGAAGAGTTGGAAAAGGCTGATCAGCAGAAGTATAAGGATCTCACAGAGCATCCACTGATCCAGTCAAGCGGAAAGATGGTGTTGTTACACAAATTGTTAGGGAAGCTCAAGGCAGAGGGGCATCGTGTACTCATCTTCAGCCAGTTCACTACAATGCTGGACTTGATCGAGCGGTACTTGCGTCTTGCTGGTCATAGCTTCACACGAATCGATGGTTCCGTTCGTGGAAGCATGCGTGAAGATGCTATCCGCTCCTTTAACAATGAGAAGAGCAATTTGTTTTGTTTCTTGCTGAGTACGCGTGCAGGAGGTGTTGGTATTACACTGACGACTGCTGATACTGTGATTATCTTCGACTCTGATTGGAATCCCCAGAATGATGTGCAGGCTCAAGCACGTTGTCATCGTATTGGTCAGACGAAAGCAGTGCGTGTATATCGTCTAATTACACGTGGGACGTATGAGTCTGCGATGTTCCAACGTGCAAGCATGAAGTTGGGTCTGGAGCAGGCAGTGATGGCAAACAGTGAGAAATGATGATGGAGATGACATGTAGGTCGACGAAACATCTCTGCAGATGTAGTAGAGACGTTACTAAAAGAAGGAGCATATTCTGTCTTCTTGGAGGATAAGGAAGGAGACGAACGATCACGTGTCTTCTGCGAAAGTAACATCAACGAATTATTAGAGAAGCAGTCGCGCGTCGTTACTTATGACAAGGGTTCTACAACTTCTCTGTTTAGCAAAACTAGCTTTGTTTCATCGAATGCAGACTCCAAACTGGACATTAACGATCCTCTCTTCTGGAAGAAGATTTATGGAGAGGACACACGCGAGACGATTTTAGAACGTCTTGAAGATGGTCGAGCTACAAAGAATGATGAAGCGAAGGCAGCATATATCCAAGAACTGATTACCATGGGTGATGAAACCATCGCACAAAAACTCTCTGGAGAAAATGTTCCCGACTGGTATGAAGTCCTCCGAGCTGCATTAAAGCAAGTGACTTTGATGACGGACCAGTTCAGTGAAGAAGACCGTGTTAAGGCACAGCATATGTTGCATGAGGTTGAACGACCCAGTAGAAAACGCAAGCAACTGTCGTCAAGAAATATCACGGAAGATTCCTATTCTCTTAGTGATCCTGATTTCTCTGTGAAGGGGAAATCGGATCTAGATGATGAAGTGTGCTGTAACTGCTTCCGTGACTATTATTTGATACGATGTACAGGACCTTGTCGCCGCTGTTTCCATCCAGAATGTACAGATAGTAGGGAAACGAGTATACTTCTTTCTAGATCCACCTCTTCGCAAGCAGCGTGACACATGGAAGTGCACCGATTGCTTAAATCATAAATATAAGTGCGGAATTTGCCATCAGGAGGGCTATGATGCAGACTACTACCAGAAGTTAGTAGATGAAGGGCAGGTTGTGGAAGAAGGAGAGGTGCAGATGAAGAGAATTCGTCCAAAACGTCGTCGATATAAGCATAGAGGAGCAGATGAAGACTATGAAGCTTATGGATCTCACAGTTCTTCTCGTGGGAAGAAATCCAAGCAGAATCCTCTCCTGAACAACCCCAATGTGCTGTTTAAGTGCTTAGTCAAGTCATGCGGACACTTCTATCATGTGAGCTGCATTCAGAATCTGGACTATGGAAGCAAAGAACACTTCAGCGATCTTACTCACTTTCGTTGTCCTTCTCACTTCTGTTCGAAGTGTCATGAAACAGGCAATACAAAGCATCTTGTTCAGTGCGTCATGTGTTGCAGAGCGATGCATGTAAGCTGTCTCACTTCTGAATATGGACATCGTATCTCCAAACTGTACTACATTTGTAATGCTCATCCCATTCCAAAAGGAGTGCCTTCGTGGGATGCAAAGAAGAAGCAGATGATCACAGATGACTTGTCATTTGCATCCGATCGGCGACGAGAGGAGGTTCATCGTCCTCGAACCACCCGTACTTATATTGACAAGCATGTGTACGAGCCAATAAACTATGCAGTACCGATCGAAGAATACAAGGGAAATTGGTGCAGATACTGTGGAGCACGTCGATCAAGTGGCTTTATGAAGGGACCTTGGGGACCTAAGACACTCTGCGTTGTCCATTACGTTGCTTGGTATAGAACCAAAAAGCTGGATTTATCTGCCTATGTAGGATTATCTATAGTTTGTTATGTGTAGCCAGAAACGCCTAAGGAACCCATTAATATTGAAGCTAACTCGGAGCCAAAGTACATGTACTACTTGAAGATGAAGAAGGAGAGAGAGCTATAGTATCGGATTGTTTGTGAAAAACACTCGATTTTTGGAGTTTAATTCAAATTTCTCCTATGTTGACAGACGAAAGCATTACGGAGAAAATTAGCATTATAAAGGATTGTATCGACTGAAGATAACGCCTATCATATAGACATCAAAGAACAGATTGTAGAGCTCAGAAAAGTAGATGGTGCTGAAAAAAGGAGGCATATTGTCCTACGACCAGATGAATGCGTTTCCTTACTTTCGATTCGTGATTTTTAGCGGGAGGCAATTAAACAACTGGAAGAGCAAGGGCTGCAACATGGATTTAATGAGAAACAAATTGCTGAAGTAAATAAGAACAACGAGTCTCAGACCGTAGCTTGCTGCGATTATTACATTTCCATATGTAGACCCCAGCATAGAAAAGAAGCTAATCGAGATTTCAAATCCTCGGCGCGTAGCTTTCAATTTGTTTCTAATTGTGTAGAAAGTGGATTCATCCACTATTATACTGTTCCTCAGCCATCTTTCGAGTGCAACTCCAGAGAATAAGAAGCTACTTCTTAAATGGTTGTGTATCACCTATCCCTATACAACTGATGTCGCTCGTGTACATTTTCCCCCTTTGACCTATCTAGTATTACTATTTGAAGCTCTACTCTGTGATCTTTTTCCAACTAGACGACGAGGAAACTCTTCCTTTTGTCTGTCATCTTCTCTACCTCATTACGACTCGCCGCTCGATTACGCCCTACCGATCTCGACGTCTGCTTGAACTCTACCAACGAAGTCTTCACACAGGCCAGATGGTGCGGCCTCTTTATGTACTCCTCCAGCTATACTCTCAGTACGATCCCTCCATTCTCCTTCCCCAGCCTCCGAAGAGTAGTTTGGGGTTTGGTCTATTTCGACAGGTGGATGAGGCGTGGAGTGAAAGATTGCGGTCGTTTCACTGTGATGAAGAGGAAGAACCCAGTATGGAAGAAACGTCATTCGAACAGTCATCCAGTTCGTTTCGAATGACTTGTCAACTGTCTCTTCAGTCTCACATTTTGCTGTCCAGATCGAAACAGTATTTTTCTGTTATAATGAACTGATTGAATAAAAGATAGTGGCCACATGCAAACACTCTCTCTCTCCCGCAGCGTAGGTCACGGCGTTCACAGGGAATCGAATGGGTGACGTTGGAGCAAATCAATACACCTGATGAATTGACAATAGCTTTTCGGAATCGCCATGTCCGTCTGCTTCTTCCAGACCAGTCTCTTTCCCTTCTCTCGCCTGCTGTCGTTCGATTTACTCCCTTTTTCTTACAATGGGGACTGCATACTTCTTCGCTGAAGGCTCGATTTCAGCGAACAGCTTGTGTGGCTTTGCAAACTCTTCTCTTTCAGGAGCGATTTCCTCTCCCTCAGCGTCAGCAGGTGATGAAACGTCTAGTAGAAATGGCTATCTTTTTCGGAAATTTAGAAGACTCCATGCAGGAAGTAGTTGAAAAAATAGCTGAGAATTTTGGATTTGCGGAAAAAGAGACTCTTTTGTTGGTGTCCTTTTTGCCTATTGAAACCATTCAATCAATGATTCTGCCGATCAAATTGGAATTTCAGAAATCGTCTCGAAATGGGCGAGTACGATTATTCGATAGTATCTTGCATTGTTGTCTTGTGTTACGGAGTTTACTTCATCAAGAACATCATCCGTATCTGCGACAGAAATTGGCCCTATTTGAGGAATTACAAGAAAGCTGTTTGTTGCTTAGTGTGGAGGATGAGTCGTGGAACATGATTGCTTCTCTTCTGTGCAACTATTTAGTAATCCAGTTCTATAATGAGTCCATCCGGACCCATGTATTTGTTCCTTCTAACGATGTTCTGCGTATTTTGTTACGAACAGACAATGCATCTGTACTTGATGGATGTGCGCAATTTGTCTCGAAGTAGTGTTGTTTCCTCACTTTTATATAGTCTGTGTCAGGCAGAAGCGCGGAAAGAAAGATCGATTGAGTTAGAGGCGAGTGTGAAGAGCGTGATTAATCGAGACACTTTGTCTACGAACATGGTTTGTATTCTATAGAGAAGTGAGTTCTAGGCACTGTGCCACTTGTTTTATCATATGCTGGAGAAAGAACCAAAGAATGAGACGACTGACGGACTAACTCGTTTCAAAAAGAAATTGCATCGTTACTTATATTATGGAATAGATCCTTTTATATGATTTGTTTGTTTCAATTTGCATATTTGTTCTTTTTGCTGTTAAGTGAATAACCGCGATTCTGATTCATTTGAGTATTGCGCTTAGTAAATCGTTTTTTATTGATTATTTCCTTTTCTTGGAGAAGTAAGCTATTATTGAAGCTAGTATACAATTCTCATTCGTGTTCTAGCAATAACCAAAGATGACCGTATCAGCGATTTATATTATGGGACCGACAGGTGTGGTCATCATCTCGCGTGATTATAGAGGTGATGTCACTGAGGCGGATGTGGACAGGTGTGCTGTTTACACTTTCTTTGAGTTTTGTAGATTTGCAGTGATGCTTCGTGAGAAAGAAGACACGGAACTAAAACCTGTTTTTACGGAAGGCGATACGACTTATATCTATGTGAAGGTGAGATTTATTCAGAACACTTAGCTGTAGAGTGGAAATCTTTATTTGCTGGCACTCTCGAAACGGAATGTCAATGTCACGATGGTCATGGAATTCCTCAACCACTTAGTTCGTGTGTTCCAAGATTACTTCGGAGTATTTGACGAGGAGCGTATTCGGTTTGTCTCCCTTTTTGGTTTCACTGTAGCGATAACTTTGTCATTATGTACGAGCTTTTCGACGAGATGATGGACTTTGGCTTTCCCCAGGTGGCTGTTTGCAGCCAGTTTCACTCCTAGATTACAGACACGCAGGTGATGAAGGAGTACATCACGCAGGAGTCCCAGCGTCTGGAGAAGACGACCGTGGTTCCTTCGAACCTCACGAACGTGGTGAGTTGGCGTCAGGAGGGAATCAAGTACAAAAAGAACGACGTGTTTCTGGATGTCATCGAGAAGGTGAATCTGCTGGTGGCTCGCGATGGCACTGTGTTGGACAGCGAGATCGTGGGCACCATCGAGATGAAGGTGTGTCTCTCCGGCATGCCAGAACTGAAGCTGGGTCTGCGAGTGTGGGCGGAGTGATGAGTAGGACTGAATGACAAGGTTCGCTTCGACATGGGGGATCGCAAGCTGGAGGCTTCGAAGAACGGGAACAACATCGATCTGGAAGACGTTCACTTCCATCAGTGCGTGCGTCTCGCCACGTTCGACAATGACAAAACAATCAGCTTCATTCCCCCCGATGGCCAGTTCACCCTCATGTCCTATCGTCTGCATACACAGGTCCGTCCTCTCATCTGGGTGGAGGTGTCGACGACTCGCAAGACCACATCGATCGACTATTTCGTGAAGGCGAAGTCCAACTTCAAGGCGCACTCGACTGCCACGGACGTGGAGATCTTCGTGCCTCTGCCTGCTGATGTGGACACACCGCAGTTCAATGTATGGATGGAGGAGGGGAGTCAGAGATAGACGTCGCTGGGGTCGGTAAGCTATGTGCCCGATAAGGACTGTCTGCTGTGGAAGATCAAGCAGTTCTATGGAATGCGAGAGTACCACATGCGTGCTCACTTCGGTCTCCCGTCTGTGCAGCGCGATGATGGAGTGGGCGAGCAGAGAGAGAGTGACGTGTAGCAGCAGGACGACTACCAGATGCGCCCTATTGCGGTGAACTTCGAGATTCCGTACTATACAGCTTCGGGACTGCAGGTGCGCTACTTGAAGATCGTCGAGAAGAGTGGATATGAGGCATTGCCCTGGGTGCGATATATTACTAGGAATGGAGACTACCAACTCCGAATGAAGTAACTTGTGTCAGTTAGTTGTTTCTTACAAACAATC